>SRPT01000660.1:0-17072 GCA_018360205.1 Claviceps digitariae
CCTTTAACCTTTTTTTTTTTCCCTTATATATTATAAAAATTATAAGTAATCTCCCTTTTACTATACTTATAGTGCTATTAATACTAGTGCTATTTACTATAGGTTTATAGTAATTCTATTTATAGGTTTTAACTTATTATAAATAATAGTATAAAAATTATTAACTTTATAGCTTAGTATAAATACCTACCCTTTCTTACTCTAGTTCTATATTTAACTTAGCCTTAGCCTAGGGATTTTAAGGAGTATCTCTATAGTTTATACTTTATAAAAGGTAAAAATATTAGTTAATAGTACTATAATTAATAAGGTAAGTACTTATTTTAGGGTTAAGCTATACCTAGTGCTAACCTATAGAAGGTCTTAGTATAATATATTATAAGTATACTAAAGCTTATTAATTTTACTACTAAGTAAGTTCTTAATAGTTTTACCTTAGTGCTACTATAATTTTTAACTAGGGTTATAAATTAAAAATTAGCCTTTATATTATAATAATATAAAGGAATTTATTTATATATAGTAATAGTATATAAATAGTAAAGAAATTAATATAAATTTACTTTACTCTTAGCTTAATATTACCTTAGTAGCTAATATTATAGTATAAAATAAATAATATAGTAAGCTTTAAAAAAGGTTAAGGCTATTTATTATTATAAAGAAAAAGGGAAAGGCCTTAGCTAGGCTTAGCGCTAAGCCTACCTTAAGTAAGGTATAGTAAAAGGAGCTACTCTCCTTACTAAAGTAGTATATTAATACCTTAAAGAAGGTAAATAAATTAAAAAGGGAGAAGTAAAAGTAGCCTATACCTATAGTAGCTATACTTTAGGCTAAAAAGGCTTATACTATTAAAATAATAGTAATAGTAATAGTAAAGAAGGTATTAATAGTAGTAATAGTAATAATAATAAATAAAGAGGTAGTAGGGGAGAGAGAGGTAGCTAAAGGGTTATAAAGTATTAGCCTAAGGGTAATAAAAAGCTATAATAAAGCTATTTTTTTTTTTCTTTTTTTTTTTTTTTTTTTATTTTTTTTTTTTAATTTAAATAATAAGAATACCTATACTAGAATTATCCTGCTTTTATACTATTCCTATAGTGTATTTATATATATTTATTATATTACTTTATTCCTTAGTGTTATCTTTTTATATATTATTTAAGGTACCTCTTACCTTAATAGCTTATTAGGTTTAGCTCTTTACTAGTATATATTTATTTTCTTTAGCTTATTAGTCTTATAAGTAAAAAGTAAAGGTATACTATTTAAGGTAGCCTATATAAAGTAGCTAGTAAGTAAGGGTAGTAGTAATATATAGGTTATTAAGGGCTAAGTAAATATTATAGTAAGTCTATAGTAATACCTCCCTAGGGGCAGCCTAGTGTAAATAGTTATAGTAAGGGTATTTAAGTAAAATATAGTATATATTTTTAAAATCCTTTTAGTACTAGTATATAGGTAAGTCTGCCCTAAGGATATATTACTTAAATAGAAATACCTATAGCCTAATTTTTTCTATTCTTATTTAAATAAAAGCTACTAATTTATATTTAAGTAAATCCTTATAAAGGCATATAACTTTCCTTATTATTTAGAAGTTAGGTTTATAGTTAGCTACTATAGGTTTAAAGGGGCGCTACTATATTTATATAGTAGCTTATTTTTAATGCTATTTATCTTTTTACTTTTAACTTAATTCTATTATTAGTAGTAAGGTAGTAGTAAAGGTAAGTAGCCTTTAACTTAAAAATAAAATATATAAAGATAGTAATTTAAAAACCTATCCTTATTAAAGTAATTAATACTATAAGCATACTATTACTAATATATAGGTAGCCTAAATCCTTTCTATTATTCTATTAGCTTTAATTTTATTATAGAAACACTTAGTATAGTAGTTTAAATATAGGTTAATTAAAGGGACTATTATCTTAGTCTTAAGGAGGGAATATAATATAGCTTAAAAGGCTTTAGTTATAACCTAAAGATACTTATTTTATTTTATAATAAAGGCTTTAGCTATATCCTTAGCTACTCTACCTAGGGTAGTAAGGGTATAGTATATCCCTATACTATATATAACTAGGCTTTATATAACTTATATATATAGTAGTTTAGCTTTCCTTAGTTAATATCCTTATATAAAAGCTATTAGTAAGGTAAGGGTAAGCTACTATTAATATAGCTTTATAGCTACTTATACTTAGTATTCCTTTTAATATAGTTTTTTATAAATCTATACCCTAAGGAAGTAGGTAGATTATATAGGCTAGACTATAGTAATACTAAGGTAGATAGGTACTATAACTATATAGTAGTATTTTATAAAGTATATAAGCTTGCTTTTTTATAGGTAAAAAACTAGGCTAGATTTAGTAAACTATAATTAATAAATATACTATATAGCTTTAAGCTAGTTCTATATCTCTTTTAAGGTATAGCTATATATAAGGATATTTATATTATTTAAAAAGCTAAGAACTAAGATAAAAGGGGCTATATATAGTGCTTTATAAAGAGGGGTAATATATAAAAGGAAAAGTATAGGGAAGATAGGGGACCCTTATAGTATCCCTATAAATATAGGGATAGAGGTAATAGTCTTTCCTTTAAAGAAAAGGTAGGCTATTCTTACTATAGTAAAGGCATAGATTTACTATAATATTTAGTTAAAGAGGCCTATATAGTATATAATATAAATAAGCTATTTATAGTATACTATATTAAAGGCAGTAAAGATATTTAGTTAGAAAAGTAATATAATTCTACTATAATACTATATTACTTTTACTACTTTAGTAAGAATACTAAAGGTAACCTTTATTAATCTATTTACCTAGTTTTCTATTTAAAGTTCTAGTAAGGCTAATCCCTCCTTAGCTATACTAGTAATTTATATTATTACTATAGCTTTTAGTACCTTACTAATAATACTTAGTAAGGAGATAGGTCTTTAAGCCTTAGCTTATTTTTATTTCTTTAGTGTTTTTCTAAGTTTATAGAGAATAATAACTTTAGCTTTATAAAATAAAGCTAAATAGTACTTAAGGTAGTAGTAGTAATTTAAAAGGTAGGTAAAGATTTAGGCTAAGGGCAGCTTATAAGCCTTTAAAAGGCTAGCTAAAATCCTATTAAGCTTTAGTGCTTTTTAACTTACTAAGTAGTAAATAATATTCTAAATTTTAGTTTAGTTAAAGTAGTCCTTAAGGGGGAATAATATAGCATTAAGGTAGGAGTAAAGCTAGGCTAGTATATTATTTATTCTTATATATAACTTAGGGAAGAAGTAGTTAGTAAAGGTAAGTGCTTTATTCTTATAGCTTATATAGAGTGTAGCTATAATACCCTTACCCTAAATAAGGTTTAAAATTTATTATAGTTTAAAGGGAAGGCTACTATAAAGGTAGGCCTAGCGCTTAAGTTTCTATAGGTTACTATAGCTAGTAATAGCTTTATTTACTACCTTACACTATAAGCTATAGTATTTATTATAGACTACCTAAGCCTAAATTACCTTTACTTTAGTAGTAGCCTATTAATTAAAGTTTAGCCTTATAGCTTACTATTAGTATTATACTTTTTTAGCTTATTATATAGCTATTTAGACTTATTAGTTCTACTATAGGGCTAAGCTAGTAGTATATAGCTCTCTTTTTAGCGCTACTCTATTTATTATAGCCTATAGCTTCTTTATTATTTACTTAGTATAGTTATTAACTTTATAAAGGCTATTAAGTAGGGGGTTAATATTATTATTATAAAACTAATATATAGCCTCCCTAGTAATAAGGTTAGAGTCTATATCCTTCTAAGTATATCTTAGCGTTATAAAGGGCATTATATTATTTATAATACTAAACTATATAAGCTATAGAATATAGTTAAACCTAGCTAGGTTTAGGCTTTCTATATATTTAGCTATAATATCTTAAGTTAGCTAAGTATAATTAATAATACTATTTTATTTCCCCTAAGACTACTATATAACCTTACTAAAGGGCATTAAAAGGGTAAGGCACTACTAAGCTATAACCTTAAGTAAAAGTTTATTTCTAGGGAATATATATTTATATTTATTTTATAATAAATAGTGCTAGTTAAAGTTACTTATAAAGATATTATAGCCCTAGGTAGGGACTATAGTAAGGTTATATAGGGGGGTTACCTAGTCCTTTTTATAGAGAGGGAAGTATATAGAGTATATATTAGTATTATATATATATACTAAGCACTAATTAGTGCTAAACTATATTAATTATATCTTAGGACTATACTAGTAATTTATATAAATAGCTATTTAGCTACCTTAAATAGTAAGTTAAAAGTAGCTAAGGCTAGGGTTTAGGGGTATTTTATTATTAGTAGTTAGTTTTTAAATTATTACTATATTAACCTTAGCCTAGTAGTATAGCGCTACCTTAATAAGGTATAATTTCTTCTATATATTCTAATATATAATTTATATTATATAGTTTATTAGGTAGTACTTAGTATATTTAGGTTTACTATAGTTATAAGTTATTAGCTAAGGAAGGCCTTTATAGTGCTATATATCCTTAAGGTTATTATAGTTAGATAGGCATTAGGTAGTTTATTATAGCTACCTAAGGGTTTATTAGTATACTTTTAAGGCAAGGCTTTATAAAATAGTATAGAGCTTGCCTTATATTAATAGCTATATAGTTTAACCTTAGTTTATTTAGATACTATCTCCTCTAGGTTAGTAAAGGCTTAAGGGTAGTATAGGTATATTACTTATATATAAAACTACTACTTATTTATAACTAAATAAAGTTTTAACTATACTATATATAAGCCTAAGTAGTTATAGTAGTATTCCTAGGCTGCCCCTATTAGTGCTAAATAAGCCTATTTACTCTTATTATACTAGCTAATAGTATAGTAGCTATACTATAGGGTTACCTTATAGTAAGCTATAATATAGCTAAATTTATAGTAGTAAAAGCACTACTAAGGGTATACTATATTATTATAAAGCTTTACTTTAAAGATTTTTACTTTATAAATAATTCTAGCTTAGTAGAGCTAGTTAGCTACTTTAATACTATTAACTCTAATAATTAAAGGCGCCTTTATTATAGTGCCTTTAGGCTTCTATACTATTACCTAAATAGAGCTAGTACTATTAGTATTAATAAGTTATTAAAGAATATTCTCCTTAGGTTAATTTTATATATTTTTTATAGGGAAGCCTTTAATAATAAGACTAAATATTCTTTAGTTTAGCATTACCTTTAAACTAAATATAGTTTAAACCTAGGCTATATTTATAATATATAGCTTAGCTATATTTTTAAAGGTAATAACTATATTACTACTATAGAGGTAATATATTACTATAGTAGTATTTACCTTAGTAGTATAGTTAACTATTTATATAATTTCTTTTAGTATTTAATTCTTTACTACCTTACTAATAAAGGGGCCTTTAATAATAGCTTTATAATATACTTAGAGTAGTATTATAATAATAGTAGTGTTTTAAGTTAAAGGGTTTTAACTTATAGTTTTAGTTTTACTAGTAATAACACTAGCCTATATTAATATTATTATTTATTCTCTCTAAAGGGCTTTATTTATTACTTATTTAACTATAGCTTTAAAATTCTATATAGTAAGTATTATATTAGTAAAGGCAGTAGAAAGGGTTATAGAATTATAGAAAAGGTTCTTATAGTAAGTATAAATTATCTTTATATTAAGGGCATAGAGAAATACATTCTATATACTTTATAGTAATATAAATAAAATAAGCCTAGTAATTTTATTATACTTAAGCTTAAGGTGTTTTAGTATATAGTTTTATGCTACTTTAAGCATAGATTCTTATTAAGGTCCTATTATAAAGCTACCCTATTTTATAAAAAGGTAGTAGTAACTCTATATAAAACTATAATTTCTACTATTAATATCTATTAGTATTGCCTTATTCACTATGCCTACGCTTTAAGCCTAATACGCTATTAAAGAAGGGGGTAAATAAATATAATAATTTTTTTTATTAGCTTTTTAAGCGTTTTAGAGTTAATTCCGCGGCGCTATAGTGGTGCGGGCAAATTCGCAAAAAGTTTTTTTTTATATTATTATTATTATTAAAATCCTTAAACTTTTTCTTTATAAACTTATTATTATTTTTTTTATTAAAGTTATTATTATTTTTATTAGAATTCTTATTTATTAAGCTTTCTTTATTATTAGTATAATTATTTAAACTATTAGTAAAATTAGGTTTAATAAAATTCTTTATTAGTATTAAAGCTTAAATACTATAGTTTATAATAAAGTAAATATTTTAACTAAAGTAATAAGTTACTTTATAGTTTAAAAGAATAAATTTAAAGATTTACTATTTACTATAAATACCTATACTTTTAAAGGTATTAATATTAAAGTCTTTAACTATATTTTATACTTCCCTTTAAAAATCTATAAAGTATATATTATTATAAAGAAATATTATAGCTTTATAGAGTTTAGCTCTCTCTTTATAGAAGTTTATAGTATTTAGATTTTATTAAGTTTTATTTATATATATTTTATTATTTATTATAGTTTTTAGCTATATTAAGTAAGTATTTAAAGTATTAAGCTTTATATAAATAAATAAAATAATATTATAATAAACCATAATATTTTATAAATAAAGGTAAATAAAGGTATTATAATTATAGTTACTATTTATATATATTAATATATTTTCTTATAATACTAAGCTATTATAGTTTCCTATTAGTATTATAAAGAAGTTAAGAATTTATAAATACTTTTTATAAGTAATAAAAGTTATATTATATTTATTTTAAAGAATAAAAATATTCTTAATAATTAAGTATATATATAACTAAAGGGTATACTTTATAAATATTATATTAATATTATAAGTAATATCTTTAAATAGTTAAAGTAAGGCTTTTATATTAAGTTTTAAGGTATATTAAGTAAAATTTAAGGCTTATTTTAGGCTTTCTTTTAATAGGAAAATATAATATAAATAGTAAAAGTTTATAAAGAAGAAAATATTATTAAAAACTACCTTAAATTAGCTAGTATAGTTATATAAATCTATATAGCTTAAAAACTAAAATTAGGCTAAAATAAAGGGATTAATAAGTATTATTAAGGCTATTAAGTTAAGCTATTCCTTATAAGTTATTAAAATTTATTAATATTTTATAAGTATTTTTATAGTATTCTTTACTAAACTTATTAGCTTTTAGGCTCTTTAAATAAGAAATAAGTGCTATATAGAATGCTATTATAAATAGGTAAATAAATAAGTATATAAAATTATAAGGTTATATTACTTTTAAAGTAAAAAAGGGCTATATAAATAATAAAGATAAAGGAAAGTATAATTATTTTACTTAGGAAGAAATAAAAAGGTATATTTTTAATAAAAAGCTTTAAATATAGGTAGTAATAAGAATATAAATTATAAGGTTTAATAGAAAAGATTATTAAAAAAAGAAAGCTTTAAAAAGTAAGGTAAGTAGTAATAGAAATTATAAAGATATAGTTATAGCTTAAGCTATAGCCTTAATCCTAGGGCTAGTAAAGTTAGTATTATTATTATAATATATTATATAAATATAAATTAAAAGTATTATAGTATAGAATTTAAAAATATAACTTTATAACTTTTATTAGAAAAAAATATAAAACTATTATAAACTATATATTTATAGCTAGGTATAAGTATATTTTATTAGGATTAATATAGAGTTTTATAAAGAAAAATAGAAACCTTTAGAGAAAAAATAAAAACTATACTTTTTAAAGCTATAGCTAGGTACTCCCCCCTTTTTAATTAAAATTCTATATATTAAGCATTTAAAAATTAAATTTAAGTAACTATAATATAATATAAAAAGAAAAAGTAAAGCTTTTATTTTAATATTTATAGTAAGTTTTATATAAAAATATAGAAATACCTTATATTATAATAACTAGAAAAGGTATATTATTCTATAGTGCTATTAAATATACCTAAAAAGCTAAATAATTTTAATCCCTAGGACGCTTTATTTATACTTTTCTTTACTATAATAATAGTTTATTATATAGTTATATATTAGCTTAAGTTAAATATAAGGGATATAATAGCTAATTATAATTTTTTATATATATACTAGCCTTTAAAGGTATAGTTTATATTAAATATTTATATATTAAAAGCTATAGGCTTTTTAAGGTTATTTACCTTACTTTAAAGTATAGTAATATTTTTCTATAGTATAAAGATAAATATATTTATAAAGGCTTAGTGCTTTTTAAAGCTAATAATATATTTCTTAGTGTTTTTTATAGTGGATTTTCTTATTATAATATTCTTAATTTTATTATTAATTATTAGTAAGGTATTACTTATTATTATATTATAAATATTTATAAGGCCTTTAATAGTAGTATATTATATATTAAACTATATAGTATAATCTTTAGTAGTAATTTATAGTTTTTTAACTAACTTCTTTATAGCTTAAATATAAAGGGTTATTATATTAATAAGTATAAATACTAAAGGTATATACTTTAGTATTAAAAGGTTAATTTTTACTAGGTTACTTTTTTTAATAGTAATAAGGTATTCTATAAGGGTATTATTAAGGTAACTATATAAACTAGTAATATACTTAGTAATAAAGATCTTATAAGTTAAAATTTAGCTAGTTTACTTATACCCCTTATATTTTTTACTAAATACTTATATAGTAATTATAGCTTTTATATAGTCTTTAGCTATATAAATAATTAGCACTTTTAAGTAGCTTTTTTTACTTTTTTTAAAGTTAAAAATTCTATATATTTTATAATATTTAGTAATAACCTTAATATAAAGGTTATAAAAGGTATTATTAGAGTTAATTATATATTTATTTACTATAATAATTATATTTACTAAGGAGAATTCTATACTAATAGTTTAAAGGCTATTAATAAAGGCCTAGTCCTTTTTTTTTATATTCTTTTTATTTATTTACCTTTAGAATATATAGTTTATTTTACTAATATTTATAGTAAAGTATACCTTTTTATTCTTTATAGTTTTAAGTATATATAGCTTTTTATTTACTTTATTAAATTAATAAAAATATTAAAAAGGCTTAAAGTTTATAATAGTTATAGTAGTAGCCTAGGCTTTATTAATATTAATTATTATAATAATATTATTACTCTTTATATTAAATTCTATAAATTTATTATTATTACTAAGGTCTTTAATCCTTAGCTATTAATAAGTAAGCTTATAAGGTTTATATTAGTGCTTACTAGGCTTAATATTAAATAGGTTAGTATTATTAAGCTACTTATATTTAAGGCCTTTACCTTAATAAAAAAAGGCTATAGTATTAAAAAGGTTTTCTTTTTTAATTTTACTATTATAGCTAATAATATTATCTTACCTTATTATTATAATATTCTTTTAATTATCTATATAAAGAGACTAAAAAGTAGTATTTTTACTTATTTTATTAGTAAAAAGGCCCTACCTTTTTATTATAATATTCTCTATATTATTACTAAAAAAAGGTAAGAGAACTAAGCTTATAGTTTTATTTATATTACTATTAAGTTAGTTAATAAGTAAAAATATATTTTTTTTTATAGCTTAGCTTAAATTAAAAAAATTATTATTAATATAAAAATAAAAACTAAAGAGGTTTTTTTAATTATAAATAAGGGTATTAATATTAATAAAAAGGCTACTTTTTATATATAAAAGGTAGAAAGTAATTATAAGTAGTATAAATTTATACTTAAAGCTAGCTATAGCTTTTTTATAGAATTTTAACTAAAACTTTAAAGTATTTAAGTAAACTTAGATTTAAATATACCTTTACTTTTCTTACTAAATTAATATATAGCTTAGCTTATTAAATTTAATAACTATAGCCTTAAGCTTATAAAGTTTAACTTATACTTTTTTATATAGTAATAGTATAGGTATTTACTACTTATAATAAGCCTATAATAATACTAATTAATAGTAAAAAATAGCTATAAAGAATAATAAATATAATAAAAAATAAAGATTATATTATAATAGTTAAGTAAAAGTAGTAATAATAAAGAAAAAATACTAGAAATATATAGTAAAGGTATAAAAAAGTAAGGGTTATATATTAGTATATACTTTAATAAGGCTTATAACTTTAAGTAAAAAATAAGCTTTAAAAGTAAGCTTAAAGAGTATATAAAAGTTAGGTTTTTACTTATAGTTTTTTATTAGTAAAATCTTTTTATATAAGCTTTATAAAAAGTAAAGTAAATTAAGCTAGCTATTATAACTTAAATAAATTAATTAAAAGGCATTATAAAACCCTTTTTATAATATTTTTTATTCTAATTAATAGAATTTTAGTTAAGGTAAGTATTTACTATTTTTATAGTATTAATATATATTTTTTCCTTAGAAATTTACTAGTTATTTTTTATTAAGTAGCCCTTTTAATAAATAAAAAAGTTAACTCTAAGCTTTTTACCTTTTTTATAGTAAAAATATATATAGTAAAACTAAATTCTTTTAATTTTCTAGTAGTTTACTTTATTAAAGCCTATTAAATTTATTAGTAATAATACTAAGTTATTATATTAAAAAAGGTTAGTCTTTTAATAAAGCTTTTAAATATAAGCTATTAATATTACTAAGTAAACTTTAAAATTTAGTAAAATTTTAGGTAAAATAATAATAATAAAACCTTTTTAAGGACTTTATATAAACTAGCTTATTATAATAATTATTTTTTCTTTAGTTTTTTAGGGAGCTTATAGCTAATATAGAGTTTTAAGTATACTATATTTTTAATATTAATATTTATAGGTTTATACTTAGTATTATACTTAATTTTAGCTAAAGCTATTACTATAGTAATTACTAACTTAGCTTTTTATTAATATAATCTCTAAAGTATAGTAAGGTTTATATTATTTAGGTTACTTACCTTAATATTAAGGTTAGTAATTAGGTTAATTATTAATAGTAGTTTACTATTTAATATAAGTTTATTTAGTAATTTACTAATAAAGGCTACTACTATATTATTAAAGTAATATTAAAGCACTAAGATTACTAAAGGCTATAAAACTTCTAGGTTTATAATAGTATAGTATTATATAGTAATTATTACTATTTAGTTTTTATATTTTATAATTCTATTTATTTAGAGGTAATATATAATAAATATAAAGAATTTAACTTTAAGTTTATAAAATAAAGATATTTATATATTAAAAATAAACTTAAGGTTATAATTACTTATAATTTCTTTTAAAAATCCTTAATTAAAAAAGTAAAGGCTTTTAAGTAAGAGTTTAGCTTAAATTTCTATAAAGTATAATTTATTTTTTAAAATAAAAATAGTTTTTTTATTAAATAAATAGTTAACTAAGTAAAAAGTATTAAAAGTATTAAAGCTATTAATAAACTATATTATATTTATAAAGCTAACTTCTAGTATATTAGTAATAAAGTTTAAGAATATACTATAAAAAGATATTAGTTTTATATAAAGTAACTTTATTTCTTTTAGTAATTTAGCTTAAAAAATAGTATTTTTATAGTAAATTAAGTAATATACTATATATACTTAAATTTAGTTACTTATTTATAAAAAAATATATAGCTAATAGCTTTTTTAATATTTTACTTATACTAAAGTAATAGTAGTTATTATATATAAGCTAAAGAAGGTTTTTAATATAGTTTTAAGGAATATAAAGCTACTAAAGCCCTTTAGAATTATAATAGTAAAAAAGGCTATTATTTTAAAGGTTTTACTTATAAAGAGAAATTTAAAGTTAGCTTCTATAAGCTTTATATTAATTCTCTTAAAAAGTAATAATACCCTTAATAATTTAGCTATACTTTATATTATTATAATACTTTATTATAATAAACTCCCTAAGCCCCTTATTTATAATTATAATTATAGCGCTTTCTTTTTTATAATATATATATATATTAAGCTTATTAAATATATTATAGTCTATAGTATCTTTATAGGTAATATTTATTAATAGGTAAAATAGTATATTTAGAACTATATTTAGCACTTTAAGTATATAAATAATATAAAGGTTAAATTATAATAAATAATTTATAACTTTTACTAACTTAAGGTTAGCTTTATTAAAATCTATTATTATAAGTAAAGTATATTAAATTATACTTTTTACTAGTAAGTAATTTATAATAATATTAATAGCTTTAAAGTTAAACTATATTATTTTTTATAGTTTTTTTATTTTCTAAGTAATAATAATAACCTTTACTTTAGTTAAGCTATATTACTTTTTTACTAAAAAAGTTAAATATAATAAAAATAAAATAAAGTATAATTCTTTACTATTTATATTTTTTTTAAAAATACTTTTATTATTTTAATTAATAGCTAATTAAAAAGTATATAAGCTAAAACTCTTTTTATAGGTATTAATTTTAAAAAATAAAAGATAGTTAAAGTTATAGTGCTAAAGTAAGAGTTTAATATATAAAAGTATTTTAATTACTTTAAAAAAGGTAATTTTCTATATAATTAGTATAAAGGCTACTTATTATACTATATACTTTTTAACTTACTTAAAAGCCTTAATTAATAACTTATTTGTTTTATAAAGATTATATAGAATATTAGTTTTTTTATTTTATAGAGGTTTAATATATATATTATACTATAATATACTAATATAAAGGAAACCTATTATTTTAATAAAGATTTTAAGGTTAAAAAGGGTTTTTAGTATTTAAATATTTTTTAATACTTTAACTTAATTATTAGTATTAATAATTCCTTTTATATTAATAATAAATTCTAATAATTAAATAAAAAAGTACTTAATAAAAGACTTCTTTATAGTAATATATAGTTAGTACTTTTTAAGGATTTTAAAAATAATTTCTAGGTAAATAATATAGTTATTAAAAGTATTAAAAAAAATAGTAATATTATTAATATAAATATAAATAAATACTTAGTATTTATAGAATTCCTTATTTATAAACTATTAAGTATAGGCTAAAGAATTTTTATATTTTTATATTATAATATAGAATACTTTAATGCTATATTTAGTAATAATTACTATTTTATTATAGTATTATTACTATATTAAAAGCTAGTTAAAAAATCTAAATATATTAAGAAGAGTTATTTAGAATTTTTTATAGGTATTCTTTATAATATTACTTTAGTTTAGTAAGGGGTAAATATTAAAAATAGTAATACTATTAACTAGTTTTATATTAATAATAGCTTTGCCTTTATATTTCTTATTAATATCTTACTAAATAATAAAGCCTAAGTAAAGGTATAAAGCTTTCTCTCTTACTTTAAAGTAAAATACTTTATTAGCTTTATATTTTTTATTAAAAATTTTATAGAATTTATTAAAGTCTTTATATTTAAGATTATAAATTCTAAAGAGCTTTAATTAGTTTTACTAGCTATTAATAAAATTAATATATATTTAGTCTTTTTTTAGTATAAGTACTATGCCTTTATTATAATAAATATTATACTTATTAGTAAGTTTAATAAGTCTTTTAGTAGCTATTATATTAATATTTATAATTTTTATGCTAAATTTATTAGTAATAAATAGTATATTATTTAGGTAAAAAATACTATAAAAAAGAATACCTTTATTAACTACCTTTAGGTTAAGGTTATTTATAGTATTTTATATATTCTTATTTTTAAATATTAATAATATAAAATAAGAAGTAGCTACTAGCTTAGCTTCTTTAAAGATATTAATATTTTTTTTATAGAATATAATAAATATTTAAATATTTATAATAATATAATTAGAATTAATAAATTCTAAGCCTTAAAGGTAGCCTAAGTATTAATTAAACTAAATTTAAATAGGTTTAGTTATATAGTTATATATTAATATAAGCTTAGTTTATTTTTATTTAAAAATACTATTAAAAATTCTATAGTTTTTAAATATAAAGTAGTATATACTTATCTTCTTATTATTATTTAAATCCTTTTAAAAAACTAAAATTAACTTTATATAATTTAGTAAAATAGTAATATTATATACTAATATAACTTTTTTTATTAAAACTATATAAAAAGAGTAAAAAATTTAACTTTATATTATTATATTATATATAGAGTAAAAAATAACTTTTAAATTAATAAAGTTAATTTTAATGCTATAATTATATATAAAATCTATATTAATTAATAGTTTTAATGCTAATTTCTTTATAATATTAATAATTATAGTAAAATAGCTAAATACTAACTTACTTTAAGCCTTACTTTAAATATAAAAGTTAAAAGTTATAGTTTTAAAAATATAAAATAAAGAGTTTATACTATTTACTAGCTTTAGTTTTTAAATACCTTATTATATATTATATTTATTTTATTATAACTATTCTTTATTAATAAGAATTAAAAAGGTATTAATATTAAGGTAAATTTTATAGTTTTAACTTTAATTATTAAAGTAAAGGTTAATCTTTAAGTAAGTAATTACCTTTTTTTTTCTAGTAATTTTTACTTAATATAAGTAAGTAATTACTTTAATTACCTATTTATTAATTAATTCTCTATAAATAGTAACTTTTTTATTATAAAGAGTAAAGAAAAAAATTAATATTTTTATATAAAAAGCATTAATAAAATTAAAGTTATTTTCCTTAGGCTTACTTTTAATTATACTTTTTTTAATAATATAATAGCTAAATACCTTTAAATAGGTTTTTTTAGCTTTAATATTAAGGTTATTAACTATAATAATATAGTATATACTTCTATTAATATTATCTTTAAAAGCTTACTTTTTATAAAAGTTAAAGTAATAGCCTTTATAATTATATTAATAGTGCTTACTAAGCTTATAGTAGTATAATTTAATATTATTTTTTAGCCTAAAAAAGTTTACTCTTTTTATATTAAAATTAGTAGCTTATTTATTTTTATTTATAGTATTTTTTATTTACTAAGGTTAATAGCTTTTATAGTCTTTAGAATAGCTATAGTACTATAAAATAAATTAAAAACTAGTTTAATAATAAGGGCTTTTATTAAAGTATTTTTCTTTAAAGCTATAGTATTTTTTATAGCTTAGAGAGTAATACTAATTATAAAAGTCTTTATAATATAATAAACTATAGCTTAATTTATACTAATTACTTTAGTAAAAGAGCTAATTTTAAATATATATTAACCCTAGCTTTTAGGTTTTTATTATAAAGTAAGTTAAATTCCTTAGTAAATAAGTAAGCTAATACTAAGTATTTATTTTTATTTACTTTATAATAGTTTTTAAGGTTTATAAGAAAGTTCTTTAAATTTTATTTTTTACTATTTATAAGTTTTATATAGGTATTTTTATAATTAGCTTTAGTTAAAGTAAGGTAAAGTTAATAAAGTTTTATATAAAGTTTATAGTAAAGGTAAATTAATAGTTAAAGGTTATTAAACTTTTTATTAGCTTTAGTATAGTAAAAAATCTTTACTATAAAATTATAAAGTAATGCTTTAAATAATATATTTTCCTTAGTAAACTTAGCTTAGTTTAGCTATACTATAGTATTCTAAACTTTAATATTAAATTCCTTTTTAATAGCTTTAAATATTAAGTTAAAGTTACTAAAGATTATAAACTTTTTTTATTATTAAGATATTATTAATACTAAGTAAAGGCTATACTATAGAAAAAATACTATATTTAGTATATAATTTATTTTTATTAGCTAGGTTTTATATAATTAAAGTAGTCTCTAACTATTTAAATCTAAAGGTTTATATTAGTAAAAATAATAGCTTTTTCTTTATATTTAATTACTTTACTATTAATCTCTTTAGAATTTATTTTTAGATTTAAATACTTAATATCCTTAATTTTTTAAAAGAAGTTTATACTTTATTTTATAAATATTATTAATTAAGCTATAGCTAAAGAGTTATAAAAGTATTTCTTTTTAAGTTATTATTTTATAAGTAATATAACTTATTTAGTAATTAAGGCTATTTACTATAGAACTTATTAGTTATTATAGAATTAGTAATACTAAAAGCTATATATTTTATTATAATAATAGCTAGTAATAAGGGCTTTATTATTATAGTTAATTTTTATATATTAAAAGGTATATATTATAGGCTTTACTAAAAATACTTTAGTGCTTAAGTTACTAAAGAAAGTAGCTAGACACTAAGCATTAGCTATAAAGGTTTAATTAATAGTTATTATAAAAAAAAGGTTTAAATTTATAGTAAGTTAATATAATTTAACTAATTAAAGTATATTAAGTATAGCTATACTTAAATAACTAATAGTATTACTAATTTTCTTAATATTATTATACTAAATATTATTAAATATAATTTCTTAATATATACTTATATCCTTAAAAATATACTTAAATTTATTATATATATTAACTTTATACTATTTTCTATAGAAATCTACCCTTTTTACTTAAAAATTCTACTTTTTAGCTATATAATAAATTAAAATTAGCTTATTTTAGCTAGATTTTATAGAGGCTAGTATAATTCTTAGTAAATTTAGTAGTATATTTTCTAGTAATTTTTAAATAAAGTAAATAACTTAAAGAAATATATTTAGCTTTAATTTAGCTTTTTAATAAAAGCTTATATTAATAAAATTACCTTTTTATAAAAACCTATTATTTTTAATAATAAAAAGGGATAAATAGTTTAGGGTTTTTAATTATCCCTTACTTTTTATATTTAAGTTTTTTTTTATTAAAGTATTCTTTAAAGAAATATTAAATATTTTTATATTATTATTATTTTTTATAGGCTATATTAAAACCTTCTATATAGTTAATTTATTAATAGTAATAAGCTTTATATATTTAATAAAGTTCTTAAGTTTTACTTTATAAATAATAGCCTTTATTATTTTTTACTTAGTATTTAAAGTAGTAAAGTTTATAGAGTTTTAATAAAAAAGCCTTTTAATAAAAAAGGGTTTTAAATTAAGTTAAAGTTTACTATTAATATATTAGTATTTTATAAGATTTTAAAGGTTATTAATATTTTTTAATAATAAAA
>SRPT01000661.1:0-17049 GCA_018360205.1 Claviceps digitariae
TTTCCCCCCCCCCCCCCCCCCGAAACAGGCGTTGACTGACTCCAGACGACGCATTGCGGCGGCACTCCGGCACATGAGACGCCTGGGCGGCATTGATCAAACCTCGTGCGGCAATCCCTCGTCGCTCGGCCCGGCGCACAGTCTGCGCAGGTGTGGGATGGTAGGTAGGTAGGAGAGCCTGTTTGTGGTCATGCCAAGCCGCAGGAGGAAAGGAAGCTTGCATCAATTCTGTCTGTCGACTTCGACTGTTGGTTGTTCGAATGGTGGTGGGCATGTACTGTGGGCGTTGTATTTTTTTTTTCCTTCCGTCGCAAACAAAAGTTCCTTTTTTACAAAACAATAAAACAGAATAAAAAGTAAATATATATATAAATAGATCAACCAAAAGATAAAGATAAAAACACACCTTGACCCGTTCCCTCTTCTCAACCACAACAAGCAAGTACACACACACATACACAATACCCAGCAATGAATGACTTCCCCCATCCATCGTGACCCCATCATCCATCGTGAATCAAATCAACATGACAAAGAAGCGAAACCCCTGAGCTTTACCTCTTTCGAGCTAGTCTCGTGCTTGCGTCATGCAACATCTCCCCTTGCCCTTCCCATCTTCGTCGTCTCTCGTTCAATGTGTCCGTCCGTCTTGCGCAGGCGCAAATCACCGCCCCCGATGGCTGGAAATCCCATGGAAAGGCTGCTCAATGCCTTGTCTGGACAACGCTTCTTTCTCTTTTCCGCCGGGCAGGACAGCACAGCAGAGGATGGCATGCATAGCATAGCATGCTTATACATGGTACGTACATACATGGCATCGCATCGCACATCAGACCAAATGGAGAAGACAAGCATACGACGGAGGGCCCCGGGGCATAATCATTCCTCCGCTTGCCGTCTCCAGGTTTTCCGAGGGTTTTTCAGCTTCTCAGGTTTAGATTTCTGCCTTTTTCCCGCTTCTGCTTCCCCTGCTTAACTTTGACTTTGATGTTCACTTCCACTTCCGCTTCCACTTGTTTCCAAAATCCCACTCTGCAGATCAATCCACCTGGCCACATTACGCAGGCAGGGCGGACACCCCGAAGGATTCGCGGGGAATTCGAGCAAGCGAGGAGGCGCAACAAATGACAAGGGAGGACCAGAAGATTGAAGAAACAGATTGGGCAAAATGATGTTGGCCATCCTTTCGCAACGCCAGGACATTCTGGGGGGGCACACAGCTCCAAGTACATATGTGTGTACATATGTATGTACATATGAAGTAGGTATGAAGTAGGGAACACGCCGGCATCGGATCGGGTACCATGGGCGGCGGTGGTTTTTTGCTGGATATTTTATTTACTTGTATTTAATTTAACTTAATTTATTTTCTTTTATTTTCCTTCATTTCGCATCCATCTTTATCGAATGGCTTACGCTTGCGGAATTCACGGATCCCACATCCCGAGGACCAACATACAACATACACATGTACATACAAGTATGTACATAGGTGTGTACGTACATATGTACAATCAAGAGCTTCACCCTGCTTTGGTCTTCTCCCGCTCTCCTTCCCACCACGTGGCACCCTAATCTGGTAACCTGTCCGACATGCCATGTCCCTCTCATCAGTCTGAACTTGGAAAACTGCGGCCGTGGGCGCAGCGCACGGCCGAGCCGGCTCCTGCTGCCCCTTTGATCGGAGACGCGGGGCTTGCATCCCCATTTTTTTTTTTTTTTTTCTTTTTTAAACTTTGCAGTGTTTCTTCTTGAAAAGTGTATGGAGAAAAAAAATGTCTCTTGTGGCGCACCAGACGCACATTGAACTGCGAGTCTGGGAACGGGGAGGGAGTGGGCGAGACAGGGAGTAGGGTACAAGGTGTGAAGAGCAGATGATGGTTGCCGGTGGGATGCCAAGTTTCTTGGAGCTTTATCATAGCAGAATAGAAATTATCATAGCAGAATAGAAATTATCATAGCAGAATAGAAAGGGGGGGGGGGGGGGAAACAGAACAGAACTACAAAAATAAAACGTCTTCATGCTTCATTATGCTCCAAACATGCCGTTGCTATGCAAAACACCAAGTATACACAGTTGCCCTCCCTTCTTATCCACGCTGATAAATAAAAACGAGTCTTTCCAGCTCATGCCTTTTTGCCCTCTTTGTCGTCCTTTTCCTGCTTGTCGTCCTTTTCCTGCTCGTCGTTCTTCTCGTCGTCCTTGTCGTCGTCCTTGTCGTCGTCCTTGTCCTCCCAATAATGAAACACCTTGGGATTCTTACCCAGCCGTCCGTACGCACTGCCCCCAAAGTCCAGATACCCGCTGATGTACGGCGCCGCCGGGAACTTGCGCCTCAGGTCGTCGGCATCCCCAAACATCCACACCGTGTTCATGCCCATGACGGAATGCTGCGCGATGTGGCAGTGCATCATCCACGCGCCGACGTTCTCCTCGGTGATGCGGATGCGCCACGCGCGCCACCCCTCGCTCGTGTGCGGCGCGGCGCTCTTGCGGTACCGGTACAGGATGGTCGTGTCCCGCCGCAGCGGCACCGAGTCGTTGCTGCTGCCGCTGGCGGACCCCTCGGGGAAGTGCCTCTGCTCGTTGGCCACGGCGTCGTAGGTGCCGTCCGCGGAGCCGAGGTCCCAGCCGTGGTAGCCGTGCATGTGCATGGGGTGGAAGTCGAAGCCGCCGGTGATGCCGCTGTTACTGATCCACACAATGTCGAGCACCTCGCCCACCTTGGCGGGGAAGACGCGCGTGACGGGATCGAAGCCCCCGTTTTGGAGGGCGCGGCTGTAGTCGGGGGTCGAGGCGTTGAGGTACACCTCTACGAGGTAGGGGACTTGGTGGTTGCGGGCCTCGACGTTTTCCTGCCAGGGGTGGTTGTTTTGTCTGTGGGGTGTTAGATTTACAGAAGCAAAAAAAAAGAAGAAAGAAGAAAGAAGAAAGAAGGAGAAGGCGGAGGAGGAGGAGAAAGAAGAAGAAAAGAAGCGGGAAAAGGGGGTCACACTTACGCCCATACCAACGTCCCGTTGAGCGTCCCGTTGACGTAGTTCCCCGTCTCCAGCTTCTGATTCACCTGGATGTAGACGGTGCGCGTCACCTCGCTCAACCGCGGAAACTCGGCCTTGACCTCGTCCCGCAGCGGATGGAGCTGATACTCGAGATACGAGCTCGTCTCGTTGGTCAGGACCACGGGCGACGACGCCGGCAGCGACGCAGGCAGGTCGTTCTTGTCGCCGGCATCGTGCTTGTCGTTGTGCACGTACCGCAGCAGGGCGTACCCGGTGATGACCTTGGGGCGGTCGCGGCTCTCGTACCGGATCCAGTAGTGCGTCTTGTTGTTGTTGCCGGCGGCGCGCAGCTCCTGCTTGGTCTTGGTGCGGAGGAGGAAGCTGAAGCGCTGGCCCGATGCCGCCTGGATGTGGTCGATGGGCACGAGCTGCGTGTCGGCGGCGTCGGCCTCGATGACGTGCAGGGCGTCGGCGTGGTCCTCGATGCCCATCTTGACGAGGGAGAGGATGGTGGCGCCGACGACGCGCAGGCGGTACGTCTTGCCGGGCTCGACGTCAAAGACGGCCGGGGCACACGACGGCAGGTCGAGCGGGCCGGAGCCGTGGCCGAGACCGGCGCTGAAGCCGGCGGTGCCGCTGAAGCCCTGGACGGTGATGGCCTGCGGCTCGCCCGTCCACTTGAAGGGGTCGCCCAGCAGGCTGGCCTGCATGGCGTCGTCGGTCTGGTTGTAGTAGTCGCCCAGCAGCATGGTCAGCTCGCCGTGGTACTTGTGCGGCGGGTGGCGCCGGTCGCGCACGATGAGGGTGCCGTGGGCCGTCGACTGCTGGATGCCGACGTGCGAGTGGTAGAAGTAGGTGCCGGCATCGCCAATCTCGGGCCGGACCTGGTAGTCGAAGAAGTGTTTGGGCGCAATCGGCCACTGGCTCACCAGCGGCGTGCCGTCCGAGAAGGGCGCCGCGCGTTGGCTGAGGCCATGCCAGTGCTGCGTGGTTGTTAACATCTTTTTCTATTTTTTTCTTCTTTTCCTTTCTCTCACATACCATGGTCAGATTCTTGTCCTCCATCGAGTTATACACCCGAATCCACGTCGTCCTCCCCTCCCGCAGATGGATCGCCGGCCCCGGCACCGTCCCGTTAATCACCACCGACCGCCGCATCTCGCAGTTGATGTTGTAGTCCTGCTCCGTCGCCACCAGCACATAATCTGGCTGGAAGCTCTCATCGTGCACCCTGAGCTTGGCCACCGAGACGCCAATCCAGGCCGCCAAGGAGAGGGCACGCCACGACAGCATAGTTTCCTGCTCCTCTCTCCTTGCTCCGTTTGTGTTTGCTGATTCTTGTCCTTTTATGGGATGTCTGCCCTCATGGAAGCCGGTCGGTGATGTATGTTGCTTTGTTTCTTCGTCACCTCGGAGGGGCACGGGAGTTGAGTGAAAAAGAAAAAACAGCGGAAACAAAACAAGAAACGCTTTCTTCGTCTTTGTGTCGCTTGCTTTCCAGCACTCCACGACAGCACTGCCTCAAAACAGAAGACAGGAAAGGCTAGACAGAACAAAAGATGAGCAGCCCATGGCAATTGTAAGAGCTAGGGGGTGTGGCTGTTTAAGAAGAAGACGAACACCGCCGCTGCTGCCGGACTACTTTTCCTTGATCTTCATTTCTTTGTAGACTCTGTTTCTATTTCTGCCTATTTTGTTTTTGTCTTCATTCTTTTCTTTTTCTTTTCTTTTTTTTTAAAAAAATAAAAATAAAAAAATAAAGCCGAACCGGTGTAGTCCGGTTCTACGTTGTGTTGCCGAGACCCGACAGTGTTGCCTATCCCATGTACTGGACAACACGGGAAAGGACCCGGAAAAAAAAAGTCATGCCACCTTTTTTTTTTCTCCATTTGCCCCTCATTGTTTTTCGTTTCCTCTTTTATATATATATATATATATATTATTTACGTGTTTTTCTTTCTTTTCTTCTCCTTGTCCCCTTTATCCTGATAAAAGCCGTGGCAAGGCTATCATGCAGGACCCTTGCCCTTGTCCATGTGGCGTCTGGCCAAATTGGCGGATCCTGGCTTGCCGACTGACTGACTGACTGACTGACTGCTAACGGACTGGTGGGGAATTGACTTGAAAGGGCCGTGCGTTGAGCGAGGACCGGCCTTCTAGAAGAGGACTAGGCACGCTAAGCAGCCACGGCAAGCAGCGACTGGCTGCCCATTTGCTGGTGCGGACACCTGCGCTAGCTACATGTGCCCACGCTGTCAGGCCACGCACGCACGTTGGCCGGAGTCTACAGCTCAGGCGAGGTGTCAGAGTCGAGCTCAGATGAGGCAAGGGTCGAAGCTGAGATGAGAAGAGAGTGCGGTGGGGTAAATACTGCAATCTAATTAGCTAATAAAAGTAAACCCCTATAATTTTTTTTACTTTAATTTTATATAAAAAATAATTTTTAAATAAAAAAATACTTTAACTTTAACCCTAACCCTAACCTATATTTTGCTAATTAAAAGACCCTTTATAAGGGGTTTTATATACTTACTAACCCTAACCCTAACTTTAACCTATATTTTGCTAATTAAAAGACCCTTTATAGGGGGTTTTATATTATTACTACCCTACTTTAAATTATAAGGGTCTACTTTTATAACCTAATTAAATTATAGTATTTACCCTACTGCACCCTCTCCTCATCTCAGCTTCGACCCTCGCCTCATCTAAGCTCGACTCTGACACCTCGCCTCATCTACATACTCCGTTGGCCGTTGGTGCTGCTGGCGGGCGAGTAGCTAGTAGGGCTGACTGGCTGGGTGGCACAGGCGGCACACGCACGCCCAGGGGTCGTCGGGTCCAGCGGTCTGGTCTCTGCTTGCCGCCTGCATGTGTGCATTTTTGCAGTCTTCACTGCCGACCGTGCCGAAACATGATGACGAAGCCCCAGCCTGTTCCCCGCCCCTCCGTGGACAGATTAGCCGGCCTCAATCGCCGACTCGACCAGCAGTTGCCGGGGTCAGGAAATAGCAAGGACGAAAGAAGTACAAACAGGGGGAAAAAATACCACCCAAAGGGCCTGTCCCTGCCAACGGCTTCACTGCCCCCCCCCCCCCAGGCCGCGAAAAAAGCCCGTCGTCTATCCTGCTGAGCAGATGCCCATTACATCCGGGCTGCAGGCCTTGCAAACCCCTTGGGGTCTGATCCACGAACGGCAGCAAAGTTTATAAACCCTCCTAGAATGCATAATCAAGACGCGCTAGCTATTTTCATCTACTATTTTGCTTAGAAGGATATAGAAAGTTATCTCAATTGCATAGATCTACTGTCTACACAGAACTCAAAGTACCACGCTAGCTAGGGTTGTATAAATACCTAAAAAAGGCTTAGATGCTAAGAAAAATGCAGAAAAATACAAACTTTACTATTTTTTAGCAGCAAAGAATGCAGCCTATAAATTTACTAGCAAAGTTTATAGGGCAGCTTACGGTAAAGTTTGCATAGCGCTAGTAAATACTATAAAGTCAGTTCCCTATAGTGCTCTACATATATTTTATACCTCTTCTTGTCCTGTGCAGACTTTGCCGGCTTTCGTGGATCACACCCTTGGAGGAGGGTCGCTCAGGTGCAAAAGCGCCTGCAGTAAGGGCCGACTCTTCGAGGGAAACAATCAAAAATGAACAACATGATTGCAATAAATGAAAATACCCATCTCCCTTTTCATAGCACCATGACTCAACTGTCGCATTCACCGCTCTGAGAATCATCTAGAGCATGACTGACTCTCTGCCCTTCATCTTGTCCGCGTGTCGGTCAAGATGACCAACTCAGACGTGCACAAATCCGATTCGCTACTTTTTTGAACATTAAGCTTTTATTTTTTTATGCATCTCATCTTCGTCTTCATATGCCCACGTTTTTTACAAAAAAACTAGCTACATACATACATATCTAGACACGAAACATTGGCTTCTCCAGCGTAAACAGAAAATATTGGCTCTCCAGTGTAAACAGAAACCATTGGCTCTCCATTTCTTATTATTCCATCTCCATGCATGTCCCCCAACCTATGCAAACGATGCCACATAATGGGTCGGCAGCTTCGTCAGCACATCAAAACTCCCCGTGCCCAGGTCGCCCAACCGGCCCATCACCAGTCGACTGCTCGGCGTGGCCAAGTCCTCCCAATCGCCGTCCAGCACCGCGTCCTTCAAGAACTCGAGCGTCGTCTCAAAACTCATCTTGGTGAAGGGGCTGACGTTGCCGCGCAGACCCATGCGGCTGAAGGCTGTGAAGCCGCCGTTGCGCGTCATGTAGTCTGCAATGAGGTTCAAATGCCGGTTGTCCACTTTGATGGAGTGCGATGAGAAGACCGTGGAGAGCTCGCGCACAATGCTGCTGCGGCAGGCTTCCACTCCGTAAATCGCGAGCACCGCCGCAATGTCGTTGGACTGAATGCGGTGCGGGTTGATGTAGTCGCTGTACTTGGTCATGGCGCGGATGTTGACGCCATCAACGTGGACAATGGGCTCCAACGGTCCGCCCGGCCGGGACCGCTGCTCAGAAACGTTGCTGGACCCGACCCCCGTGATTTCCCGGATCAACGTCTTCTTCACGGCCTTTTGCACAATGTTGAGCATCAGTAGTTTGGGTATCCCGGCCTCAAACTCCAGTGTCACATTGCACCACTCTCCGTCTCGCTCGTCATACTCAAACGCAGTCACCACGTCAAACTCATCCTTGACAAAGTCTGCCAGGAGCGAGCTCGACTGCGACATGTCGAGATCCATCTTGTCGTCGTCGTCGCCGCCACCGCCACCACCGTTACTATTCTTCTTGTTTGAAGCGCCGCCTTCCATGGGGCTATCCTCATCCATGGCCTCCATATCCATGTCTGCGCGCCTCTCGGCTTCTTCCACATTTTTAAGCACTTGGTCGTCGGCATCGTCATTGGGTCCGTACGATACGGCCTCGGCATTATTGGCCCGCCGCTTGGCAGCCGTGTTGTCGTCATCACCGTCGTCGTCGTCGCCGTCATTGTCATCACCACCGTCGCCGGCGCCGTTATTAGCAGTCGCATTGGCAGCAGCCGTTTCGACAACGCCAACCTTCTCTCCAATGTCAGGCACGGCTGACGTCGCCTCCGCAGCGCGCTTCTTGATTTCACCTTTGACCAGCGTGAGGATCCGGCGCAGCGCATTTCTCGCCAACGCGTTCATAACCTCAAATATGGTGACGTCGTATGTTTCCACGTATTCGTGCGCCGGGAACAGTTTGAACTGAATCTGGTATATCTTGGCCAGACCGTGGATTTGTCCCCGTCCAATCTTCTCTTCCACGGCCACGCTATCCAAGATGTACGACAGAGGCAGCGCACTGATGGACTTTGCAAACCGCTCGACGTCCTGTTCAGAGAGCTCCTTGTTGGGGTAGAGCGTCATGGATGGTGTCGATATATTCACCGCCGCCGTCATCAAAATCTCTCTCAAACGGGGGATACCTTGCGTGACATTGTTGGCCGAGTGTCCGGCCAAATGGAACGTATTCAGCGTCATCTGTGTCGACGGCTCACCCACAGATTGACCTGCGACGACGCCAACCGCCTCACCTGGCTCCACCAACGATTGCAGGTACTTCATCGCAAAGACCACCTCGGCGTTCTTGCGAGTAAGTACCGACTTTTTCGACGACGCCGTTGCCGCCGTCGCTTTGTCGCCATGCTTGTCACGCACAAGACCGTCCACGTTCTTGTCCAGATACGACGACATGGCTTCGTAGAAATGCTCAGAAGATACAAACAGATTCGTAGCAGGGTTAAAGACACTCGTTAGCGGATCTTTCCCTTTGAGACTGCCGGCCTTGTGGTGCTTGATGGCGCTCTTCATGTATTTGGTAAATAGCGTTCGCTCGCATCCCAGTTGCTCGACCACGTCCGGTTTGTATCTCAGCTGCGCAACCTCTGATGTCAAGTTTTGCAGCACGAATTTGAAGTCTTTCAGATAGGTTTGTTTGGTGGTATCCAGTCCGTCCTCGCCGTAAAGAAACTGGACGACGGAACCATCTGCGTCACGAACGGTTGTATCATAGGTAACTCTGAGCCCTTCCAGGCCCTTGATCACGCATCTTTGCAAGTACCCAGAACGCGATGTCTTGACGGCCGTATCAATCAAGCCTTCTCTTCCGGCCATAAGATGGAAAAAGTACTCTTGCGGACGGATCCCCGTAAGGAAACGGCTGCTGATGTATCCGTTGGCCCCAATGTTGGTCTCAAACGCCTTGAAACACGGCAATGATTTACCGCTGACCATGAGTGGCACTCGTCTACTCTCCAACACTTGCTGCCCCAGATTGCAAGAGATGAGCGATGCATTTACTCGCGTACCCTTGGCGCCCGATGTTGTCATGACCTGCATTTGGTTTCGTGGAAACGGCTTCTCCAGATTGTTCGGAAGACAGGCTTTGAGAACTCGATCTGTAATATCCGACGTCTTGGAATTCATCAGCAAATCTAGCCCTTCTTGCTTGCTGTCATCGCGAAGGACTTCCTCCAGCCGCTCTAATAGGAGCGGGTTGTGGGGATCCGAGTTGTCTTTGAGAGAGACGTAGGCTGAAGCAATCTCCAAGCCCTTGTGGTTGACGGCCTCCAGTTCTTTTCTCCGCGCCACCTCACCCTCCTGAGTGAGCCTCAGGTCATCCATACCACAAGAGAATGCCCTGGCGTTGAGGAACCGGGTCAGAAGTCGACTGAAAGCGTTGAGGAGCTGGCCGGCGCTCGATGGACCATAAATTTCGTGAATGGCATGAATGAGACCCCCCGAGCTTTGCCCTATTTGAGACTTGTCGAGAATACCAGTAATAAACTCTCCATCCTGAAACAAGACGACGCCTTCTTCCGAGTTTGCGCTCCATTGCTCGGCTCTGACCTGTGCCTCTCCTGTCAAATTCAGGGGCCCGTGGTCCGGGGGCTGGATATTGAGCAGAAGCGTTGTGATGACCTGCTTTCCCGTCCATCGTGGTGCTGGTTTGATGATTGCTGGCGGCACAAGCTGAATTCTATCGCCGAAAATGTGGCCGCTCTCGGGCCGCATGGCGCTATAAACCATTGTCTGATAGTCGCCACGGCTGAAGAAGGTATCGCGACTACATAGCAATGTCGACACCGACAGATGATCTTGAATCAGACCACGCAGTGGCTTGCCCTGCGTTCCGGAGAGGTATTGGTGGTCGGTATCGGCAATTTGAAGTGCTTCAGCTCGCGCAATTTCGTTCTGAGGAAAGTGCATGTTCATTTCGTCACCGTCAAAGTCGGCATTATACGCATTACAGTTGGCGTAATGCATTCGAATCGTCTTTTCACCCGGCAAAACACGAACTCGATGTCCCATCATGGACGGCTTGTGTAGTGTAGGCTGACGGTTCATGATCACGACATCGCCATTGGTCATGTGGCGATGCACCTTCTTGTTCCTGTTCTTGACCCTGGCTGAGTTGAGGTTTGTTGGGGCAAGTAGCTGATTCGCTAAAGATATGCGCTCATCGGCTGTTTTCTTCCTCAGGTTCGTGACGTGCCCATATTCATCCTCGATAGCAACTGCGCCTGGCCACGTATCTACACCATTGATCACAGCTTGCTGCATGTCCCTGAAATTATGGCTTGTTACCGGCTCTGGGTATGTGAGTTTCCGGGCAAACACTGGCGGAACGCCAATCTCATTCGTTTCAATGTTTGGATCTGGCGATATGACACTTCGAGCTGCGAAGTTGACACGCTTGCCCATCATGTTCTTGCGAAATAAGCCCTCCTTTTTCTCTAATCTTTGCTTGATACCATCCTCATTGCGCTTTGCGGCAGCACCTTGTACAGGATTTTTATTCTTGTCAATCAATGCATTGACTCCCTCTTGCAGTTCGGCCCAGACCTGATGCAGCTTTACCATATCCTTCTCTCCTTTATTGATTGCCGTATATGTTTCGGCCATCTTTCCGCAGGACCGCAAAATTGACTTGTAAAGTGAATTCTCTTGCGCTTCAGTGACTTGCGAATCGCCGGTGCGTGCCTCGGGTCTGTAGCGGTTCGGCGGCACAAGAATCGTCGTTATGAAGAACATGTCGGGATTGATTTTCGGCGAGTTTCGTGTTGGTGGTTTTGCGTTGTACAAAAGAAAGACAAGATCTTGTTCTTTTTGGAATAATTCGACCAAGCGGGCATGTACCTCCATGGGACTGATGTATCTCTGGGACGCTTCGAATTCATCAGGACCTTCCCTTAGCCTTTGAGCAGCAACATCGGTAGTCTCGTCGCTTGATGATTGGCTTGCTGTGTCCATTTTATCCTCGTCATCGTCATCGTCATCGGCTGCGGGCAGGTCAGCGCCATTGATTGGCTTGGATTTTGTATCATAAACCCGAGCCATTGCATCCTGCTGTTTTAAATTCCGTTGTGCCATCTTGGCCTTCTCCTTGGCGGTTAACGACTTTTCAAACACATTGACAAATCGATCCTTGCGATACGTAGGTGAAATTCCCCCACAGCTAGCACATTGTCTCTGTCTTGTAATTTCGGCGAAAAATTCTTTGATCACTTCGCGGCGACCCGACGACAGGCCTTCGTGCTTCCCCTTTTTGACATCACCTAGTCGCAACTTGACACGACGGAGGCATTCCTGGACATACTTGTCCCGTTTTCGTATCGTTGATGTCTTCTCAACTCCGTCTTCCTCGGCCTGGCTGTCCTCCGACTCAACGGAATCCACTAGACTCTCGCCAATAGTACCGACATCGTGTGCTTCATGGACGAGACCGTGTTGCAGAAGACGAAGCTGGCATATATACTTGTGTAGGTCCTGTGCACGCAGTCGAAAGCCCTTGCAATAGACACAAGTGGCGCGAAGTAAATGATACGCCTGGTTCATAAAAACGGGATGGTATACAGGTACAGGCAGTTGAATATGCCCGGCATGGCCTGGACAGCCCAACTGATTCAGATTACAAGTCGCGCATCTACGGATTCAATAAAAAATCAGTAACAATTTCGAAAAAAAAAAAATCTTTTTGCAAAGCCCAGAGCGAGACTTACGGCGCATCCCCCCACGATCCAAGTGCTGGGTCGTACAGGCCGCCGGAGATGGGGTTAAGCAGGGTGTCAAACGTGTTGCCATTCTCGATTCGCTTGACGGAGATGGCTTTGATTTCCTGAGGAGACAAGAACCGGAACTCAACTGAGTCGACCTCGGAGGATACAGGCTGTGCGATGTTCATATTGCCGATGGGCCAGGCGGTGGTGGCTCGCCGTCAGCGTCATGAGCTCGAAGAGAGGTCGATGGCCTAATGGCTGTCTCGCGCCAAAGTCTTGGTCAAGGTAGATGGTACAGAAAATTTTAAAAATTTAGGCGGTGATTCTTGGCAGAATACCTTGCATGTCCAAATATCAAAATGGTACCGAAAAAAAAGTCTCCACTTTGCAAGTGCGTTTGTGAACGTTCAGACATTGGCTCCACTTCCGCACGTTGCACCACAAAGGGGGAGGTTGTTTGAAACGGCAGATACGACTGCATTAGAAATCTCTCCTGCCCCCGTTCCCCGTTGCTGCCAATTCGGCGGCGGGCGTTCCATTTAAAAAAAACATCCAACTCTTTTCCTTTCACTACCGCCTTTCCGGTCAAGCTGTAAGCCACATTCTATTTACCTCATACATAGCTTGCGACAAACTTTTCTCACAAAGGTTTCCTCGCAAAGAAAAAAGAAGAGAGAAAAAAAAGAAAAGGCCCATACTACGCATCCTAAGCAACATCATTAGGACTCCCCTCTCACTTTTACAAGATGTACTGCGTCACTCTCCTCCCAAGGGTGATCCATCTCCGTCGCCCGGATAAGCTCCGCGTGCTTGGCGCTCCTGGGTGCAACACAGCAGGGAAAGGGCGTGGGATGGCTGACCAAGCCTGCGGTGGCACCTCTCTTAATCTCTAGAGGCCTTCCCTGCTCGTCCAATTTCTTAGTCACGTTGAAGGTGGCGATGATTCGGGAGACGGTGAGATAGAGAGTGTCATCTGCCAGGTAACGGCCGGGACAGATGCGACGACCGTAACCAAATATATGGTCCTTGGGGTCTGGTTCATTCTGAGGCTCCAAGAAGCGATCGGGGTTGAACTCGGACGGGTTCGCGTACGTTTCTGGGTCGTGCATGAACCACCAGATCGACGGAAGAATGTAGGCGCCCTTGGGGATGCGATAGCCAGAGAGGATCGTCTCCTCCTCGGTCGCATGGGTAGTACCGATGGGCACGACTGGCATCCACCGGTAAGTTTCTTTGATCAAGGCAGTCATGTAGGGCAGGTGGTCTCTGTCCTGGAAGCCAGGCAATCTGTCACTGCCCACGACCTCATCGATTTCCTTTTGTGCTCGACGTAGCACGTCTGGATACAGAATCATGGCGAGGAACAGACTGGTAACGGACGACACGGTCGTATCAGCACCGCCTCCGAATAGAATAGCAGCGCTGTTTTTGATTGCCTGTTCGTCTTCTTCGTTCAATGCCCGTTTCTCGCCTGCTTTCCAACCGTTCTGTTCGAGATGACGGGAGACGTAGGAGGGCCTGAATGTCCCCCTAGACATCTGTTGTCCAACGAAAATATACGGGATTTCTATCATGTTCCAAGTCACCTTTTTCCATTGACGCGCTATCTTGTGGAAGGATACACCTGGGATCCAGCTCGGCAGGTGCCTCAGTTGTGGAACAACGTCAACGGCCCAACCGAAAGGCAGTACTGTTTTGGAGAAGACATCCATGCCGTGCTCAATGATCTCGACTAGAGGGTCGGGCTTGTGAGGCTGGATGGTATAGCCGTAGACAATTTTGAGTATAATGGCGCTCGCTTCGCTGTGTGTGGCAAGAGGAAAGGGTTAGTGGCCGCAGTAAGATGGAAAGGAATGAGCATGAAATAGATTTAGAGAAAAGAAAGAATGAAAGAAGGATGAGAAGAGAAAATGATAAAGAGGAAGCTCAACAGTCTTTGCCTACGTCTTTATGTGGTCAATCAAGCGGTCAGGTTCATTCAGGACGCGCAGCAGAAAGCGTTTCGATTCCACGTCCTGTATCGAAGAAAATTGCTCCGCAAGTAGCTTGGTGCCCATTTGCTGATGCATCAGTCTGCGATGGTGGCGATGGACGGGACCGCTCGTGGTATTGGGAGTGAGGTTCCCGAGGCCGCAGATGTTGGAAAAGGAAAATTTTGGCCTTGCCGACGACTTGGACGACTTCTTGACCAGAAGTTCCTGCGCGGCCTCGCGAGAATGGAGGATGACCAATGTCGTCCCAAAGATGGTGACGGAACTGATGGGTCCATAAGTGTCCTTGAGCTTGAGCCAGTGTTCGTACTCGGGCATGCCTGGTGGAGGCAGACCAAAGACATCGCCAACGATGGGGAGACCCTTTGGTCCAGGTGGCAAGCGAAGGGTCGATTTTGAACGAGATCGTGGGTAGTAGAGAACGATGCTCAACAGAGCAGCCAGGAGGGCAAGCGGGATCCAAAACATGTTGGACAACCAAGTATGATGCTCTTTCAAAAAGATTTTATTTTCAAAAAGTTGATTCTTATTCTTGAGTGCGGACAGAATCGAATCAGCTCCGCAAGATGTTGGAAAGAAAAAAGGGGTTTCTCCTTTTGTGCCGTTACCGTAGGAGAACGGAATGTTTGAAGGCTCCTTTCATTGCATGTCGTCTTTCTGACGACCACATGCAGATAGTGAGCCATGGTCCCCGACTCAGCTACCCAATGGTCAAGGTTCCTCCGTCCGTATCACGGATTGTGTATCAGTTCGATACGCCAGGTAATAATTGGCTACTACCATGCCTGTACATGCCGAAGCTGCAGTGTAACCAGACCAGACAATTGCGGATTGGCGTGGCTGCTGATGGACAGCGGGGGAGCTGAATAGGGCCAAAGCCATGGTCATTCATTCGTGACTCTGAGTCTGTGACTGGTCAGGCTTATCATGCACGGCTCCCTTGGCATGGCATTACCGCGCTGCCACGTGAAAAAGAACAAGTTCGGCCTGACAACATACAATTTGAGAAAAACCCACAAAGCATCGATGAGAAGGAAGACGGTTATCCGAAAATCAGGCCGAGGGGAGGCAGGCCCGGAGTGTGGACTTGGCTTCGGGGATCGTCGGGCCGGCCCGATCAGTTTCCCACACCGCTGTTGGACAAGGATTGATCAGAAGATGAAAAGGGGTCGACGAGATGGTAGGTTGAAGAATCAAGAGCATTACAACGTTGAAAGCCTCGCCCAAACGCCTTTTTCTCTTGCACATTGTTTGTGCGTGTGCATATGAGACTGTTTCAGCCCCTGCATGGTCCATGATTGAAAAAGTCGTGACGTCAGCCTAAGTATGCAAGTATGGACAGCGAACCACGTTTGCATTGCCAGAAAATCTTCAACTCTTTTCCCCCCCACGCGCGGAACGCAAAAAAAAGAAAGGAAAAAAGCTAAATTTACGGAATATTGGGGGGTGAAATGTCCCGACTTCTTTCCGAGAATCAGCGTCCCTTGATGCAAACGTTAAGCCGCAGCGAGCGCATGGCCTACCGCATAGGTCGCGGCGAGCAAGGCGTCCTCACCTTTGAGCCCTACAAATCGGCTCTCCTGCCCCTCTGGCGCTTCCGGACCGTGGACATTGCCAAGAAGAGCGCAGGCGATCTGTGGGCGCGCTTCGAGGCCTTTCACCAACAGGGTGACTTTGTTGGCATGGACATGGCGCGCAAGTTCATCCAGATGGGCATGACGAGGGCCAAGCGGTATGCCAACCACGCCGGTGGGCGGAAATACGACAAGAAGACGGGGGAGCAGCTCGCGGAAAGCAAAACACATGCAGACAAGGGGGAAAAGGAACAGGCGAGCCGGATATTTAGAGGGTACTGGCAGAGGTGCAGGAGCCACGAGGGGTACAAGGCGCTCAGGGATGAGTTTTTGACGGAGCAGAAACGCCATGTTTGATTCTTTCCCATGGCATATGTCTTGCTTCGATCTTCATGTCATCACGGATGATGCAGTGTCCTCGTTGTGTTTTGTGCTGGAAAACACGCAGACAGTCCACGGACGAATGCATCTCCCCCCAGCTTCCAACTTGGTAGCACACACACGCGCGCTCGTTGTCACGTTGGGCGGCACAGAGGTTGGGCGGTGCACATTATTTCCATTCCATGGGCATGATTTGTGTTGGGCCTGGTAGGAAGCTGCTATCTTCAAGCCCTGTCCACAAGGAGGCCAGCTGAAAGTGAGGGCAAATTGTGAGTGACGGCACATGCAGCAGCAAGGTCCACATGTACTTGGCAGCACAAAGGGTGGGTTTTTATTATTTTTGTATGCATTTTGTATGCATTTTCCTCCATATTGCCACGTGCTTTGCCATGACCCAACAGAACAGGACAGTATAGACACATACATATATATTCTGAGTAGCAAAAAAAAAAAAAAAAAAAGACGACTTCCGTCCCGCGTCCTGGGGCGCTGGGCACCCCGTTCGTACACTTGAGTACTCTGATTGTCATGGTACTACAAGCACGGCGTTCCCTCCGCTTGACTCTCGAATACGCAGAAATGCCGATTGATGCGGACTGCGACAGTCCAGACTCCAGACTCCAGACTCCAGACTCCAGACATCCCACAGCACACTGTCCGACATGACGAGCAGCCATGCGTGATGCCATTGTTGCCCTCACATGACACTTGACATGACACAAGTCCGCGTCCCTCGGCCGATGCAGATCCAGGCCCAGCCTCCAGCCTCCAGCCTCCCTCCCTCGCCCAAAGGAGAGACGGGAAGCACCACCGCCCGTGCCACACCTATCGACTTTAATTTCCGCAATCCGCCTGCCGCAATCCGCCTGCCGCCTGCCCGCCTGCCTGCCTGCCGCTTCCCCATTCACCCACAACAAACAAAACATGACTGGATCAACACGATGCTCACAACTTGTCACCATCCCCGCACCCAATAGATATCAAACACACATCACACACATCCCCCATATCACAAGCCAACCCTGTTTTTCCCCCCTCGTAAAAAAAA
>SRPT01000662.1:0-17038 GCA_018360205.1 Claviceps digitariae
GATGACGGGTGGGACATGCAAAAAAAAAAAAGAAAGAAAGAAAGAAAAGAATAAAGGTTGGCAATCCCACCATGTGCAGCGACGTGCTTTCTGGACTCTTCATCCGTTGGACGTGAGCTTAGTCCCTGGCGTGGCTCTTCTGGTACTGAATTAGGGCGACTCCAACACAGGTGTGCCAATTGAGGCACAATTCGTGGGCGGCCGACCCGCAGAATATTGTGACGGGTAAAGGGGGAAGAAAATAAAAGCAAAAAGAACCGCAGAAAACGCCAATTTTCATGATATGCATTCGGCAGTGGGACGAGAAATTAATCCCACCCTTCGCTTTCCTTCCCCTGCCAGTTGAAGTGGTGTAAAAAAAAAGGAAGAAGAAAAAACCACGGAAAGCGGTGGAACACTAAACGGCCACCGCCCTTCCCACCGCTCAATATTGGAAAAGAATTGCAGAGCAGCTGGAGGACTACAAAACCAAAAGCAGACGTCATTCGTGTCTGCCGTCTCGTCTGAAAATAATATGGAAATGCTAATGTTACAATGTCTTGGGCTTGTTGGGGCTGTTTGCTTCGTCGTCTAACGTCTTAATGCGCTTCTTGACAAACTCAAAGGACGAGAAGAAGATGGCATTGACGAGACAGGAGCGGCTCATGGAAACGCCGAGACCGCGGTACATGTGACGCTTGAAGAACTCAATCTTGGGCGCTGGCTCTACTTTCTCTCCGCGGGAATGAAGCAGAGAATTTCGTTGATATATGCTCTTGGCGGAATCAATGGGATCTGGACGGCGGCAGAGGGGCAGTAGTAACAATCCATTTTGTCAGCTTTGGACTCTATCCGGTTGCAACAGTTGAGGACAGGGGGTTGGGTCAAACAAACATATCATTGCCCAGGATACAAGTCCGCACATGCCACCAGCCGTCACCACCGCCATCTTGTTGTTGTTTGGGTTGTCGCCTGCCATGGTCGTTCCGATTTGCTTGCCGCTCTCATATACCATGAAGTAGATTCCAGTGCCGAGGGTGTCACGCACTGATGGTTTTGATAGCACGACGTTAGCTTCTGTTCCCCCGGCTGTGGCGCGCCTCCCATGCATCAATTGGCAAGGTGCTTCTGTTCCCTACACTCTTTAGTCACTTACACAAATGTAGCTGAAAGCCTGTGTAGAGCCCCAAAACTCCTCTGTGTTTGATGATATTGGCCATGGTTCTCAGCGTGCCCTTATTCTGGTAACTCGACGCCACGGCCCTGCTCTTTTGGCAGTTGCCGGCCCTTTCGGCCAGTAATACAGACACTTGGGCACTGAGCTTGGTCAACTCAAAGGGACACGCTATAAAAGTAATGATGGATCCGGCCGTGGCACCAGCAGCGCCAAAACAAGCCACAGAGTATAGGTTCGGATAGGTGCCGGGCTTGTTCACGTGACGCAGGATGTCATAATTCATGTTTCGTTTGACCCAGGCAGCGTATGCATACTTTGCCCGCTGATATATGGAAAATGAGACGGTTCGGACGAGTGTGATGCTTGCCATGGGAGCCATGACACCTACGAAGCACAGGACACGTTAGTACCGTCTGTACCATGTACCGGGGGGAAACCTTTCGCACAATTTCATAAACATGCTCCTGGGCCAAGTGTCAATGTACCTCGAAAAAAGCCACCCAAGTGCTCGGTTCTATAGGTGTGCTTGACGCAGTCAACGAAGCCATTGTACTGATATGTCTGCATACGGGTCTTGACGCTGTCGAGAGGGAAAGCGGCCAGGGTGGAGAAGACGCTGGACGAGCTGGCGGCGATCTCGGTCCGGTAGCGTTTGACAAAGGAATTGGCATGATCTCGTCCGCGAGTGGATGAAGGCATGACTACTGAGGAGGTAAGAAGGCTCTGGACATCTTGCTGCTGGTCACGCCTTGCATCCGCAGTCATGCTTCTTTCTCCTCTTCCTTTTTCGCCTTTTGGGAGGGCAATTCCGGGGCAATCGCTTTTCGTGCCCCGCGCCCCGTGCTCCGCGCCTCGTTGACGTAGACACGCTCACAGACAGCCGCGGATCTAAGGAGCAGAAGGGCAGGGAAGAAAAGAAGAGTCGAGATAGTCGAGACGTCGTCGAAAACCGTCTGGATACAGTCTCGTGCACGCGGAGACGAGACACGATCGAGTGCTGAGGGCTGGGGGTCTATGTTTCTGGCCACGGCACGCACACGCGCGCGGTTCAGACCCGGCGACCTCGACACAGTGACGAGATCAGCAGCGAGTCTGTGGTGTGCGCGGGCGGCAGCACGACCTAAATCTCCGGAAGCCGAGATGCCATCAATTGGCCAATGTCGTTGGACTGAATGTGGGTGGTTCAGTAAATGAACACGATGGGGGAGAGGGGTAATTGGTCGACACCGGAAAGCGGGATGGTTTTTTTTTTTTTCCTTCGAAATGGCGACTGCAATGATCCGAGGGGTCTAGTTGTGAGGGAACCAGTGGAGGACGGCGAGTCGAGGGAGAGGGGTGAGAGGGAGACTCGAAGACGTGCCGATGGTGATTTCCAATCGAAGGGATGAGGGGTCGTGAAAGTGTTGTCGATGTTTGGCTTCGGGACCTGCGGTTGCAGCAGCAGCAGCAGCAGCAGCAGCAAGTGCTTGATACTTTGTATGACCCAGACTTGTATGACGCCGCCCCAAGAGCTGCGTGGCACTCGCACTCGCACTGGCACTCTCGCACTGGCTACAGCTGTGGGGGTGGGTCAGAGCTCCAAGCTTCGACTGCCGCCACTGGCTGATGATTGGCTGGTCGAGGGCCCGTGACGTGCCATGCATGTGCGGCCAGGCAGGCACAGGCTGCGCAGATGCTGCCGTCCACCGCCCGGCCAAATCCAACCAGATCCAACCCAAAACCGTCTGGTCTGGTGACTTTTGGTCTCTCGTGAGGAGTCATCGGCCCATCCACCTGTGTCGACCGCAAGTGTCTGTTAACATACATACATACGTCTCTACCCTCTCTTCCCAACCCGGCATTTGCGCACGCACTGCACACGCATTCCAGCGCGCCATTGCTGCCATTGCTGCCGTTACTTCCGTTGCTACCATTTGCCACCATTGCTACCCCCATCCGAGCACGCATGAAAAAAAAAGCATTCCTGGCGTTTCGGCCTGTCTTCCTGCTGCTAGTCAGTCAATGGCTTGTCGCGAGCCAACAGGCGGGTTCGTGGCTACGACGCGTGGAAACGAAACATGCACCATTCGGCACGCACATGGTCGGATTCATCTGCACTTGAAACGCTTTGCCTCCAGAGGCACAAATTCTATACTATGCCAGGCAACATACATATGTACACTGCAAACAAAATCCGCCCTTATGCCCAAAATTGAAGCCTTGCATCTTTTATCCGTCATCCACCCATGTACATTCTTGAACATTAACGTTGCATCCATTCAGACGGCCCGCTTCTTGCTTTGGTCAGGCTGTCAGAAAGAAAGTGCCTTTTCTCCTCTTTCGCCAGAGTACGATGCGCTATATAAAACTGACAATGAATCTGCATCTTGTGTATCGTCGCGTTGCCAGACTCGCACTGACATCTGCGAACACGCAGTCACAGACATGTCTCGCAAGAGGTGCTGTGCTTTGATAACATAGAAAGCAAGCTCTAGCAGTGCTCGGAATTGCCTCTCTGGCCGATCCTTTTATCCCTGGCGAATGGACTCGAAGAGGAAAATAACTCGTCTTTCTTCTCAAATCAATCACCACATGTCGAGTTTAGCTCAAGAGCCTGCAGCGCCCGCGTCTGACGTCTCGGCAGTTTGCTCCTGAGAGCTTCCAGAGTCGGCAGTCTCTGCAACGGGTTCATTCACAGCTTGATGGGAAATAGCCAGTCTTTGCTCCTCTTTTCTTATGCGGATGGCCTCAGTCTCTTGACGCAGTTTCTCCAGATTCCAAGCATCGTCATCTTCGTCTTCAGAGTCATCTTCGTCGCGCCACTTGCCGCTTTCGAACAGAGCACGACCCGTGTTCTCCTTCGCCTTACGAAGTTGCTCTTCGGCCGCTTTCTTGTCGAGACGCTCCTTCTTCCACTTGGCAAAGCTCTCTGGTGTGACTGGCGTGAGAGTGCCAGTAAGCTTGTGTCGTTCCGATTCCAAAAAGTCTTCCAGGGTAAGCGTCTTGAGTGGTGATTTATCCATAAGAGCCTTCTCAGCCGCTCTCTGCTCCTTTGTCTTCAAGATGAATCTGCATGACACCCGCGTTAGTGAAATCCAGCAATGAGCACAGTATAAGCACGGCGGAACAAAGGCAAGGAAATGGCCAAAATTTCATACCCAGGAGGCAAAGCATGCTTGTACATGCACTTATCACCGCCATTCGGACAAATCCAGAACCAACCGTATTTTCCATCCTCAATGGCCGAGATGAAAAACTTGCACACTTTATCAGTCGTCGTCTTTTGGTTGCCCTTTTTAGACAAGACGACTTTGCGCAGTTTTTCTTCATCCCAGTCGGCAGAAGTCTCCTTCTTCTTTTCTTCCTCCTCGGCTCCCCTGTTATCGGTGTACAGATTCCTCTTTTCGACCTTGCGTTCGATGGTCAGGTCATGTGAGAACTTGCACTTTTTGCCCTTTTCGCAATCTCCCTTTTTGTAGAAAATGCAGAGCACCGTCTTGGGATCGACACCAAATGGAACTTTCTGTATCTGAGCGGGCCTATTCAAAAGCAAGGCAGCCTCTTTCTTGGCTTCTTCTGCTGCCTTCTTCTCCTTTTCGCGCTGAGCCCTCTCGGCCTGTTTTTTCTTCTCTTCCGGGCTGACACCGTTTTTGAGATTGCTGGTCATCTGGGCAATCGTTTTCTGGGCAGCAGCTCCTTTTTTATTCTTCATGCCAAACGTCTTGTCCTCGACCAGTTTGGTGGCCGATGGCTTCTTGGTGCCACCACCTTTCTCAGCTTTTTTGGGAGGCATAGTGGGCGGTGGGTGGCGGGGTCGATCGATCAGGCGAACTTTGGAAACCGAGGGGGCAGATTGTTGCTGGATGTACGTGCGACAAAAAAGTCGATTTTTTTTTTGTTTTTGTTTTCTTCCGGCCGTGATGGCTTTCCCTCAGATTCGTGGAGTGGACACAAACGGAATTGTTGTTCGACTGCGATGGGAGACGTTCCAACGTCGCAGATGAAAAGAATCCTCCACAGTACATTCCGTCACTTTTGGTGGGCTGTCATGGTTGTTGGCGAATGAAGTCACCGGAGTCACGTGCTAAGCACCGTGCCTCTTTTCTGCGCCAGCCAGGCTAGCCCATGCAAGACAGCGGCACCAGCCACAACGATCGCTCGCAGCAGGTCCTGTAGGCTGTAGGCTGTAGGTGGCACGCACTACGCCCGACTGCCAGCCATAACCATCGCGGCCTGCCTGCTTGCTTGGAGCTCCACGAAAGCTCCAGCTGTCCTTCTCCACCAGTGAGCGCATAAGTATCGACATTTCGAATCAACTGGCTGGCTTTCGCACCCTTTCGTTTGTGAGTCCCGCTGGCAATGTTTGAAAAGACTCTCTGCTAATCGCTCCCTCAGCGTCTCCAAGCCATCTCACCGCCGAATCATCTCCCCTGTCGCATGACACTGTCACCATGATTTCCGACCGCGACCTGTTCACCATTGCCGTCTTCTTCGGCGTAACCTCCATGCTCCTCATCCTCACGTATCACTTCCTGGAAGCCAACGCGATACCCAACGCCGCTGCCGCCAACAAGGCCAATCATGCAAAGACATCATGAGGGCTGCAACGCCTGACACGGGGCCAGGGAAAGGAGAACCAGCCGAAACGAGAACCAAGCCAAAGCCACTTCATCACGCCGACAAAACACAACCGGCGATTTTTGTAAAACCACGGATCCATCAGCAGCAGCAGCGCATGCAAGGCAAAAGATGTATTTTTCAAAAACCTGTCATACATGAGAATGATCTCTAAGAATGTGTATTTTTTTGGGGGGGCGTGTGCCAAGGGAGACAACTTCCATTGCGTCGGGCACACAATTCTTTCATGTATTTATTTATTATTTCTTTTTTGCCCTCTTTTGTTTGCTTGTTCAAACCTGGAGCGGCGCGGCGCCGCGCGGCGCTTCGTTGCTATTCTATTTCAAGGCACTGCTTTCTTGCGCCGTGTCATCATATATGAATGGACATGTGCATTCATTGCCTGATACACGCCATGTTCCCTTTGATGGGACCGAAATACTGCGTAGACGGAACTGGGTATGTGAAAGCTGCTCTTGGAAAAAAAAAACACGAGATGCCACATGCAGTCTGATCAATGCAGCTAAAAAGCTATATATATCACACGACCCTTTCCATAACTCTCCTACCATAAAGGCACCCTCATCATTATAAATAAAATAAAATATCAATATATTTCCCATACGACTTTGACCCCTTGAAATGTAACCCTTTTTGCAAAGCCGGCTATAAGCCCAAGTCATATGAACTTTACCCTCAAGTCAAATCATGTATTCATCTTATCTTCAAAAACATGCGCTGTGCCTCCACCCTCCCGCCCGTCACAAGAAGATACTACTCGCGCATCAGGGCTGAGCGGTCAGAACACACCAGCCAAATAACACGCACTCCGCCTCTCGTTCCTTGTTTCCAGCAAAGCAACCCTGTGGAGGGACATGTTGGGCACGAACATCCGACGTCCCGCATCCGACGGGACGGGTGCGGTGCTGTGAGGCTGGGCTGGGCTGGGCTGGTAAGGCGTAGTCGAGTGGCGGATTTGAGAGTACGTGGTGTTGGAACTGGAGGCGTGTGGATGGGTTGGTTGTTAGGTTTGCATTTACATGCACGGGCTGGGCATTGGCATGTGTTTCTTGGTCTTGTAAGTACCTATATACATACTAATGTGTACCTACATGGGCTGTGGATGAGCATCTGTCGGATTGTCTTGTGAGTGGGTGGATGGGTTGGCAATGGGCTCGGTGTTGCCTTGCAAGTACATGAATGGGTTGGTGATTAGCATCATTGATCATCGTACAAGTACATAATAGGCCAGTCATTACCATCTAAATCACCCTACAAGCACATAATAGGCCAAGTCATTACCATCTATTAATCACCCTACAAGCACATAATAGGCCAGTCATTACCATCTAAATCACCCTACAAGCACATAATAGGCATTACCATCTATCAATCACCTTACACGTACATAAAGCGTATTCACCATCACATCAATCGCTCACAACCACACGCATGACCTCTCAATCATGCACTTGGACTACCCCACCATCTCATCCTCTTCAATCCTCCACCCGCCACGATTACAGCTCTGCAACGACTGCGCTGTTCCGTCTGACGAGCCACTCCAGGACGGCCAAAAGACTGCCTGCTGGCGAGCTCATGGTGGGTGTTGGCTCGGTCTACATGTTACGAAAGGGGATGAAGAGGTGCTGCCGTTCATCAACTACATTAAATGCCACAACACCAATGCAACCTCTTGTTCAAGCGTATATTCTAGTCTATACGGTCTAGCTAGCTGTAAAGTCTACATCTTTCGGCGCCAATCACCATCCCCATACTATAAACCTAGCAGACAACACCAAAATTCAAACAAAACGTCTAGACAACAGCGCGAGACCTAATGCAATACTGTGAATGCAATGCCGCTGGCCCTGCTTTCGTTGACGTGAAACACGCGCGGCAGACTTTTCTTGCCCAAAAACGATGGGAGGACAGATGAGGGGGAAAAAATGATGTGAATTAAAGAGAAATGCAAAATGAAACCAACGCCGGACCATGAAATTGCCATTATTGGCGACTAGTGTGCAATCATCAATCGACCTAATTAGTCGATTGGGTCTGCATGCTGATGGGCTTGGTTCCCAGACCGTTTCGGTTGCGGAAGAACAGGACGCCCTTGCCGGCGCCTTGAGCATCAGCACTGGGCTCTACCCATTGGCACCAGCGAGCGCTCTTCCAAAGCGCGCGGATGAATCCCACGGGGCCGTCCTTGGTTTCGGATCGATAGTGCTTGCCCATGACAGGCTTGATGGCCTCGGAGGCTTCATCGGCGTTGTAGAACGGGATGGAGCTGACGTAATGATGGAGAACATGGGTCTCGATAATGCCGTGGAGAAGGTGACGACCAATGAAGCCCATCTCGCGGTCAATGGTGGCAGCCGCTCCACGAACAAAGTTCCACTCCTCGGCAGTGTAGTGAGGCAGAGTTGGGTCGGTGTGCTGAAGGAAGGTAATGGCAACTGGATGGGACAGGAGAATGTCAGTATTCAAAACGTTATGTCCACGGTGGCTGTCACGCCCGCACAGTGCACACAAACTTACCGAGCCAGTGGTTCACCCAAAGGTAGGGGATAAAGTACCAGACAGCCATGTTGGCCCAGCCAAAGCGATTGCCGAGATAGACCAGGGCGCTAATGGCAAGGCCGAGCCCCACATCCGAGAGAACAATGAACTTGGCGTGTTTGGCATCGAAAAGAGGGCTACTGGGATCAAAGTGGTTTACTTGGCCGCCGAATCCGTTCTTCTTGCCCTTGCCACGACCCTCGCGCTGGCGTTCGTGAAAGTTGTGTCCCGTGACGTTGGCCATGAGGTAATTGGGCCATCCGATGAGCTGTTGAAAGAACAAGTGCAGAGCCGTGTATATGGGCGTCTCCTCACAAAGGTCGCCAAGTTCCTCGACAGCACGTCCGAGACGAGTGGCCTGCTGCTCGCGTGTTCGGGGAAGAAAAACCATGTCACGCTCCATGTGGCCAGTTGCCTTGTGGTGGGCGCTGTGGGAAAACTTCCAGCTGAAATAAGGGACGAGAAGGGCCGAGTGGATCACCCAGCCGGTGAGGTCGCTGACGAAGCTGGACGCAGAGAAGGCGCCGTGACCACATTCATGGGCAATGACCCAAAGTCCTGTTCCGAAGAGACCCTGCAGGATAGTGTAGAAGCCCCAGAGCACGAATCGGAGGGGAGTCGAAGGGACGTTTTCGGGCGTGACGAAGTTGTGGAACAGATAAAAGGTAGTCGCAAGACAGGCCATGTCGCGGAGGATGTATGCGTAGCCCCTCAGGGCAGAGCGTTCAAAGCAATGCTTGGGAATGGCATCACGGATATCCTTGATGGTGAAATCAGGAGGTGTGAAGGGATTTCCGTAGGTGTCAAGCAGGCCGGCGTACTCGTCTTTCTTGTCATTGACGTCGAGAGAAGAAAGTGACGAGAGTGACGTGGAGGATGCTGAGGGTCTGGGTGACTCGGCTGGACTGACGGCGGCTGACGACTCCGAGTCGATTCCGTTGGTTGAAGCTGCAGTGCGCCGCAGAACAGGGTTCTTTGGCAGGGCAGAAGTGGCGGCAGGCATATTCGCGTCGGAAGTTGGAAGGAAACAGAAAAGCTTTCGATTCCAAGCAGAGCAAATTCGTTCGCCCTTGATGAACAGACGAAAACAAAAGACAGACTCAAGACCGACAAAGAGCTGTTGGAAATTTAGGTTTAAAAAAAAAAGAGAGAGGGAGGGAAGATAGGAGGGGTGGTAAAGAAAAATTGGCAAAGACAATTGGCGGCAACCAGACGGGAGTAATATATTAGGTCTGAGGTTTTGGGCCACTTTTGTTGGGGTAAGCGCAGGCGTAAGGGCCCTGTGTGTTTGGAGGCAAATAGTAGGTGTCAACTTTGTGTTAGGTCTGGTCTGGTCTGGTCTGGTCTGGTGTGTTTAGGGTCGTGGGGCCGACGGCGGGCCGGGGGGGTTCAGATAAAAAAAAAGATACTAAGCAGAAACAACAACCGACGGGTAAGGAAGGAAGGAGGGGGGGACAAAATAAGAGAAAAAAGGAAGAAAAAGAGGCAAGAGTCAGTCAGTGTGCGCCACCTTGGTGCTTGTTGCTTCTGGCTGGACTACTACCCAATGGAGAGATTAGATGTCAGTGATTGATTTTGATTTTGATTTGGTCACACTGAGAGGTGCAGAAGTGCTGAAAAGTGACGCTGCGTGGTTGCCGTAACCACAATGCTCTGAAATCGAGCCAAATTGACTGGGCGAGCTTGCAATTGCAATCTGGGGCAGAATCGGGACTTCAAGGGACACTTCAAGATGGCTCCGCCAGGGGTCGAGTGGTGCAGCAGGCTTAACAATTCACCATATAATCTTGGTGACCAGTGGTTTGGAGTTTAGAGCCAGAACTAGACCCGACCCGACTGATTGACCACTGGATGGACCCACATGGGGGCGTCACAGCCACTGATGAGCAGCTGTGCAGATGGCCATGGCCCAATCATGGCCATGTGGGAACTGGGAAGGCCGGATGCCAAACTCCAGGCGTGCACATGTGAATCAGAACGCAGCAGCACCGGGTGACGTACAAGACGCAATTGGGGGCTGGGCGGTCGCACCAGACGGGTATGCAACTCGTATTTTCGTCCGAGTACTGCTCAGAGCCGTGAAGCATCATTGATCCTGTATCTTGTTCACCTGGTGGCTGCCAACGCCAACAGCTGGATGGCGATTCAAGACGGTCGCCTCGCCCTCTCGAGTCTCCACGCCCCTTGGCCACCCTGGTCAGTGCGCAGTACGGCAAAAAAGGGGCCAAGCGGTGCACGTTGACCCTGCTTGTGGCACCTGTGGCAATTGTGGCACCTTGTGGGCTTCATGGGTCGTCAATTCTTGCAAGGAGAGCGAGGGGCACGCGCCTTCTTATTGGCTCCAAAATCATGCATCCCGTCTGCACCCGTGCGAACCCTTTTTGTCCCCCCTCCCCATCTGCCCCCAACTCCAACGATGAAACTTTTTTTTTTTTCGGGAGCCCTTGTGAGGAATCTGCTTTGGCAACCGTTCAATGCTCACGGGTGGTTTGGGGCGGCCCATGCTGCACGCGTTGGTCGGTTTGGAATCGGCTCATTACTTGGATCGTAACAGCTTGTGGCAGATGCGAGTTGGCCCATTATTGGCTAATGCTCCTTAGCAGGAAGTGCGAAACCATTTTTTTTTTGTTTTCCATTTTTTATTTTATCCTTCTTTCCAGATAAAGACGGACGCCAAGCTCACCGTCAGCTCCATTCACATGCCATTCAAGCCCACTTCGGCTACCAAAGCACGACCGCCCGACTGTTAGTCTGTGGCGCAACACGCTGTCTGTGTCTGGTCGCCCCCGACTTTCTGTTGGGCAATTTGTTGAGCAGCCCAGAGTCAAGAGTCAGGACAGACGTGCGGGTACCGGGACCCGCCATTCCCGCACGAGGCCCTCGGCTGGTGCTGGCAAGACACACTGCCACACTGCCCAGGGCCCGGCATGCCCGACTGCAAGATACATGATGATACATGTGGTCTGGTAGATCAGATCTGAGCTTATGCACACCACAGAGCGTGCCCAAGCCAAGTTTACTCGTGCGTGGCTGGCTGACAGCAGATCTGTCAGAGTCGTGATAACAAAACCATCAAACCCCGTGTCGTTCGTTCCCAGAAAATCGTGCATGCGCCGGGTTAACCCCCCCCCCCCGTGAAGTGCAACCATACCATCCACCGTCCACTCTCAGCCGTCTGGTCTTTCTCTTCTCCCCTCGTCATGTACATACGTCCATGGCTCCCAGCAATGACCCTGCAGACACCCTAACAGGAAAGCGAATGCATCTGCCTCCGTTGTCGTTATTTCCGAAGCTGTTTGCATTGGCATGCATTGCACTGGGTTGCAAGTGGAAAGTAGGAACGAACCTCGGATGGGATAGAGAATGTACATACATGTATCAGTACACATGTGTGTGCGTGTGTTCGCAGCCATATATAAAAACAGATCGTCACTCTCACATGCCAGACTGCATTGCATACCCACCACGCCGACCTTATTCCCCAAACGCTCACACATGCAATCTCCAGCTTTCCATGAAAAAAAAAAAAAAAAAAAAAAAAAAACCATCATCCAGGGTAGCTCTCTAGAAATGGGCGGGGTGTAAAAAAAGAAACCACCCTTATGAATCGTCACCAACATCCTCCACAATCCCTCACCAGGTCATCGGCATTGGAGGAGTGCTTGTGGAGATGGTTGGATGCAAACATCCTATCCATCCCCCTCTCCCTGTGTCATCTTATTTCCAAACTGTATTTTCCTTATTATTATTTATTTATTCTGCCCCTATAATATATATATTACGCAGATAGGTGCTTCTTCTTTTTTTCTTTTATATATTTATATCTTTATATTTACATGTTTCACTTTAATAATCCGCTATCAACCCAGGCATCTACAAATCGCTGCTGCAAATCACGGCCTTTGGGACGGAATTGTCTTTTCTTTTCTCGTCAACTCTTTTACGTAAACGAGGCCTTTATGTCTTCAGCGTTTAAATACCGTTCAACACACAAGGCAATATGTAAAAAAAAAAAAAAAAAGAATCATGTATAAATATAAAGTACCCAGAACAAGTGTCCAAGATCCTCAAGTAAAAACTATGTACAAGACAAGTGTGGCCCACCAAGAATAGAATAATATGTATGTATATAAAAAGTCCCTCGGCCGGGTATTTCGACGCAGCGAGTGTGGCTTGCGCGCTGGATCTGTTGGTTGTGAATCGTGCATGTCCCGGTTCATTTGTCTCCAGCTCAACTGGGCTGGTCGACCTGAACCGCCGGCATTCGATTCCAGGATTTCGCCTCGCTGTTTTGTTTTTTGGCGCTTGGAGTGTGGTTTGTTTTTCCTTTTTGGCTTCGGGTTTTTGGCCCAAGCCTTCCTTTGTGCTCTAAACGTCGAGCATCCCAACTGACAACACCCGGACACGGTCAAACGCGCGTGTCGCTTTTTTTCTATAGATCCTGATATACATTACCGCTTTAGTCAATAGAATGAAAACATAAAGGCTTGGGAAAAAATTGTAAAAAGAAGAGAATTCAAAAATATAAAAAAAAAGAAGGTCGAAGTCGTAGTTCTGATCGTAGATGGAGGGGCACGCAACCACTTAGAAATGTAGAGGCAGAGGGTTCAAGCTTTGCCAGCTTCGCGAACCGCTTTCATGAAATGCTCTTCGGTGCCGGCTCCGCCAACCGCGCGTGTAGAAGATGCCTTCACGCTCGGCCGCGCCATAATTGTTTTGACTTCATCCCCGCTCTTACTGCCAAGAAGTGCCATTTCTCGAGATAATAGTAGTGCCACAGCCGCACGAACCAAGAGTGCATCCCCTTCAAATATGTAGACATCCCAGAGTCTGGCAGCTTCATCAATAGCAAGATGGCCCGTGAAGAGGCTAAGGAATACATCGTTCAGGTAAAGCTCGGGTTTGACATTGCACAGAGTTCTGGTCAGATGTTCATGCAAAGGTGCAGACTTGTGACTCAGCGTCTGCATGACCAAGTTGTACGCAGACATCTGAGCGGTTTCATCACCCGTATAAAACGAGAGCGGAAGTGGTCGGTTGAGTAAATTGGCGAGGGCGACAAACGCTGATTCGGCATTCGGTAAGTTCAACAGAAGCAGAGCCGCAATGGTCTGGTGGACATGTTAGTAGGCTTTTATAACGTGACAATCGAGATGCTGATTACACGACTCGGCGAGTGCAAAACCGATGGGGGGTTTTTTTTTTTTTGGAAAAAAAAAAGAAAAAAAAAAGAGAGAGAGAGAAAAGTCACATACATTGCAGCCCGAAACGTAGCCAATGTCGTTTCTGTACATGACATATGCACTTAAAACATCGACTAATGCGTGGTGGAGAGGGCCGGTGACTTCAAAAATGCGCAGGTCCTTCCACGTCTTCTCGCTTGCGTCTTTGCGAATGTTCTTGAACCATTGGGCCCGCCTCATGTCTTCTGCGTCAGCTCTGTCCGTACGAACACGCTCTTCAAGATCGCGGGCCCTTGCCAGCGCAGTCTGGAAGGTGACTCCTGTCAAGCCAAGCTCGTTTCCAATAGCGCGCGTCCACACAGTACCACGGCTTCGAGATGCGACACCACGCCACCACATATCTCTCGTTCGTCGCTCGCGTATCGCGTCGTTCCATCGTGGTATTATATCATTTTCCCAAATGTGCATTAGACTATCGGCGTTATTGTCCTTGGATACGGCGTTGCTCCTCCTGGCAGCCTCGCGCCGTTCATCTGCCTTGGCACTCGCGGCCATCATTTTTTGGTATTCGCGGAGGTGACGGCGTTCTTCCGCGGGGTCTTTCGGTGGGAGCCACGACGGACGAGTGCGACTCAGCACAGCCTCCTTCTCTTTGGAAATCGGGAGGGGATCCACCATGATATTCGTTCGTCGTAGAGGCGGCAGTTCAGGTGTTGATGATTTGACGCGCTCCTTCTTGTCATAGGTCTGGTCATAAGATGTCTGACTCGAGTTCCACGTATTGGGTCGGACAGATGCTAATGGCCTTCTTGACTGAAGCTCCACGACTTCATCGGCGTGTTCCTCGAGCTTCTCCGTCAGTGCCTTGACTTCTGCGTTTAGATCCGCGAGGGCCAGGTTCCAGCTAGTCGCCCGCTTTTTTAAAGGGCTTGGGGGCGGCCTTTCCCCCGAATCCGATTTCCATGATGGAGAACGGAGTGATCCTTGTGCTTGGGCAACTGGAGGGGTGCCGTTTCCGACGCTCCGAACTCGATCTTTACGATCGCGGTCGGGTGAGGGTGAGACCGAGGCGGCACGGCTAGGGGGACGTTCGTGGGCTGGGCGAGGAGATATAGGGACATTGTCAAGAATTATGCCGTCTGGTATATCGTCCTCCTCATCCTCGTCGCATTCGTGTTCCAGTTCCTGTAAACTCTTGCGTCGGCTGTTTGATTGCCAACTGTCCCGGCGTGGCCGAGGCTTCGCAGACAGGTTGATGTCCCGAACGTTCAATGTCAGCCCAGGACTGACGCTGCGAAATCGTTGTGCCGTCGTTAACGAGGTGGTGGAGTGTCCCCGACTCAGTGCCAAGGGCCGTGGATCGGTAAGACCGGCGAGACTGGTACTCCTAGGATTTGATGAATAGACATTTGTGCGAAGATTTGGAAATGACCGCCGCGGCTTTGGGGTGAGCTTTCCGCCGACTAGAGTACGGCCCGCCGCGGGTGGGAGTAAAGGTGTTGGGCCAGGACGGACATTGACTTTGAGCGTAACGCTGTCATCATCCAGTCCAATGTCCTCAAAGTGATTCACATCGGCTAGAACGCTGACATCGTCGCTGTTGAGCGACTGGAATGACGAAGATTTGGAACTTTTGGATGTTGTCATCCCTGGAGGGGATCCGGGGCTGGGAAGGTTGTGGTTGACGATTTGTTCGCGGATCATGGCTGCATCTCTGAGCGGCAAGGCTGCGTAAGGGTAGATGGACTTGATAGGTTCCAGGAGGAAAAAAGGACGAATGCGACTGGATTCACGCTGGATCCAAGGGCAGGACGAGGGCGGCTCGGATGAAATGCCCCTGGGTAATTAGCCACCGCGGCTTTCTATAGCAAAATATGTCGGTATCGTGAGAAATGGTACACTGCTGTCGAGTTGTATTTGAAGCAAAGCGCAATCCTGAAGACGAACAAAATTCAGAAACGAGGAGATTTCGCTGGACGTCGATTTTCGAGGCAGATGGTGGTCACCGAGGAGAGGCAGCGGGCGAATCAGGCGAAACGAGGGCAGGTGGTTGGCGGTTGGTTAATAATAAAAGCAAGGAGAAAGTGAGTGACGTTGAGTGCTGAAAATGGATCAAAGGAGAGGCAAGCAAGCAAGCAAGCAAAATAAACAAATAGAATGAAAAGCAATTGAGTTGAATGAGCGGGAGGAGGTTTTGAGGCCAAAGAGAGAGAAGCCAGCGCATGAGCCTGTGCAAGATGGGAAGTCGATGACGAGCGGGAGACGCCAGGAGCCAGCAGCCAGCAGCAGACGGCATCGGCGTTGGGCGACCAGTGACTGGAGGAAGGCACTGCACTGGCACCGCTACAGGGCCTGGCTGGGCGCACATGTGGGTGCATGCATTGTGTGCAGGCAGCATCAGGCAAGGCAACTCGACTAGCACAGGGGATGTGTAGCAACTAGCACAGGGGCAGCGGGGGGGGGCTGTGTCTGGCCTGGTGTCTCTGGTGTGTCCAGGTCAACATTGAGATGCCAGACTTCATAAAACGCCTGCCGAATGTACACGCTGTCGTCTGGTACCAGACCTGCTACCCCCATTCCATCTTCCATCCGTCTCAGAGACGCGACACGTGGAAACCACCTGTACTGCACATCACATCAGCCGAGCATGCCGCTGCCACCGGACTCGAGCATTCCTGCAAACCCAAGCCCGCAGCCAACTGTCCTGCAACATGCAACAACGAGTCTCGGGGAGCCAGAGGGTATGCCCTCCTTTCATCTGACAGCAACCTCCACCACCATGTCCAACCATGTCGACCGCTGCACTATTCCCCTGGACAATTCGATGCCTTTTCTTTTTCGTTTTCTTTTTTTTTTCTCCTCAACTCTCCTCAACCCCGAAGCGAGGAAAAGGTAGTGGGGGCCCTACAATTCCTTGTCAGTACTAAATCACCTCTGTTCCCTGCTTTATTTTAGTCTCGAGCCAATTCTCACGAGCCAGTGTCCAGGGGAACCAGTCAGAAACCTCCGTGGCCGCCAAAGCGCAAGGGTGGGTTGAGAAATCAAGCCGACGCCAGGGACAGACCCGTCGGCCAAATCAGATCAAGGGCAATGGAGCAAGGGCACCAGGAAACAAGGGAAACAAGGGGAGGGAGTGGAAGCTTGTTGTTCATCACGGCCGTTCGTTAGTGCCGCCGCTCGACTCGGCCTGAGCGGGCGCGGGAGCCAGATCCATCCATCAACCATCTGCTGCTGGCTGGCCCTAAGGCGGACAGACCGACAGACCGACAAAACAGTCGTCAACAACCATGGCAGACGGCAAGCGTGTTGTTGAGTTGAGCACACACAGGCCCATCACCAACCGAACAATGGCCCGAGTCGTGGCAGACCAGACACTTTGATTAGCACTATATCAGAGGGTGGAGAGGCTCCATTCGTGCGTCCATACTAATTGGGTTCCCATGCAGCTGAATGCAACTGTACTTTGGGATGTCCATAAAAAACAACAGCAAAGGGGGGGAAGTTTTTTTTTTTTTTTTTTTTTTTTTTTTTTTTTTTTTTT
>SRPT01000663.1:0-17017 GCA_018360205.1 Claviceps digitariae
TTGTTTTTTTTTTTTTTTTTTTTTTTTTTTTTTTTTTTTTTTTGAGAGAGAGAGAGAGAGAGAGACAATGACAACAACTGGTACCCCTAATATCGTACCTGGGAGCTAATTCTTTCCAGCTATATCGAGATGGTAAGCGCGTCCTTGAGTGTCTGCAGCGCGCCCTGCGTGTAGCCGACACGTGCATGGAAACAGCTACGTCGATTGAGCTGTTTGTAGAGATTCTGGATAGATACGTCTACTATTTCGATCAACAGAATGAATCGGTAAGCCCTTATGGCCGAAAGAAAATAGTTGGCAATGCCCTTTGCAACTCCCCGAAGTCTAATTCACTTTTTAGGTCACAACAAAATATCTAAATGGGCTCATCGAGCTTATCCACTCAAATTTGGCTGGCAACCAGCAAGATTCTGGGTCAATTGAGACAAGTAAAAAGCATTTTCATCAGACACTGGAAAACATCAGGAGCCGACAGTACGAAGGAGTGGTTCTCGACCCTAGTTAATGAGCCAAATCGGACGTGGGTTTTCTCTCAGCATGCGAAGCGTGTTCAACATATTTTTTTAAAAAAAGAAAGGCAGCACATTTCGGAGTCTGAAGAAAGCGTTCATGGGACATAATGTACTTCCCACTTATAAATGTATAATTGCAAATGCCCTTTGGGTTCAGTTATGTTCATTTGTTTGATGCAATGTGGCCCATCAGCAGTCCCCCTGTCGAGATCGGAGGACCATTTTTGCCTCCCAAACTGGATGGCTCAAGTCTAAAGTGCTACTTTACCCCACACTGACTAGTACGTAAAGACTTGGGTACCTAGACCTCTGATCCCTTATTTTCTGGCAAGCAAAGAAAGTCTCTAGTACCTAGGTAGGTGGTACGGTGCCCCAGGAGGCCCTTGCTACTTACGTACCCGCCGTCATTGCGCATCCTCTCTCGAATATACCCAGACCCAACCTATTATCATCCACTCCTTTCTTGAACCATACCGACGGGCCAGTGCATCGTGCAGGCTCCTTAGGCGAACGTACATCTTATTGCCAGGGACTTTAACGATGCAGCATCTCTAGACGCTGTATCATTGCCTTGAGCGCTTTTCTTTTCTTTTCTTTTCTTTTTTTTCTCCTTTTTTTTGGTCTTGTCCTTTCCCTAACGCTCATTTTACCCGACGTCTTGCCTAATCTGCTGCCGGCGAAGCGGAACGACACCTCTAGACACAGTAGAGAGCACCCGAATCTTGCATCCCGTCCGATAAAACTTGACATTGTATGGCCCGTTGCGATCGGAAAAGAACTTGAGCTCTATTGCGCGCGCGCACGTGCACGCACACCTCGCCCATCATGCCATCCGAGAAGACGCCTTTCTACGATCCGGTGCCTCCGACCTACGATGAGGCGTTGGCGAGCAGCAGCCACCGCGGTCATCGCTGGGAACAACCTAGATCGTCGATAGACGAGGGTCATGCTGACCAAACAGAACAACAGTCCCTACTATACCAGGCAGAGAGTGCCGCTGGCCCATCGAGGTCGAATCACGGATATCAACCGCCAACGGCAGATTCAGAAGATGAGCTAAGCTTTCTCGGAAGCGAGAGTGAAATCGAAGATGGCGAGGAAGCTTTTCAAATACGGCGAGAGATGCAGGAGATGGAAATAGAGGAGCCGTCAAGGCCTAGAGGATCGGTATGGAGCAAAAGAATACCATTTTCTTTATCATTGCCAAAGTGGAAGTGGTCTTGGAGGCCGAGGTTGCCCAGAATTCGCTTACGGCTTCCTTCACGTGCGGCCGGAACAACGAGTAACGAAGACGAGAACGAGATCCCAGCCGACGCTGAGGTCAGACAATGGGCCTGGCCTCGGGTCAATTCAATGACCGTGGTCATCGTGTTCGCTAGACTCGTGGCGCTTTTTGTGGTGGTTGGATTTGTCTACTTCCTCATCGCGAGTGGAATCTTTAATGGCATGGATACTCCGATGCCCGGAGGCTCGCGATTTAACCCCGAGGATGTCAGGCATTTCCTCCAATCCAACATTGACCCCTTGCGAATGCGTGCATCCGTTCTGCATTACTCTCACTATGCTCATGTCGCCGGCACCGAGGGAGACTACGCGACGGCTTTGGATATGCAAAGCATGTTCAGCCGCGCAAAGCTCGAACAAATCAAACTGGACGAGTTTTACGCGTATGTCAACTACCCGCGCCAAGACGGCCGGAGAGTGGAAATTCTGGACAAGGATGCCACAAAGCCCGTTTGGACTGCCAAAGTTGACGAAGAAGAACGTGGCGGGGAGACTGCCGGGCGGCAGACATATGCGTTTCATGGCCTCTCCAAAGCTGGAGATGTCAAAGGACCGCTGATATATGCCAATTACGGATCTAGGGATGACTACCAGAAACTGAAAGACTGGGGCATCGATACGAATGGAGCCATTGCTTTAGTACGCTACTACGGTACCCAGACAGATGAAGCACTCAAAGTCAAGGCTGCGGAACTAGCCGGCTTCGCTGGCTGTATCATATACAGTGATCCCGCTGACGACGGATTTCTCAAAGGTGATGTTGCTCCGGTGGGGCGATACATGCCCGATGACGGTGTACATCGCGGCTCTGTCGGTCTAAGGGGCTGGGTAATGGGGGATGTATTAACTCCTGGATGGGAGAGTAGAAAGGGAACCCAAAGGGTCCGGATTGAGGACGCGACTGGACTGGTTAAGATTCCAAGTCTGCCACTTGCTTGGAGAGATGCGAAAGTATTATTACAGCATCTAAAGGGACATGGACAGAAAGTTCCGGATAAATGGCGAGGAGGTGTTCCGGAAGTGGATGAATGGTGGACCGGCGACAGCAAGTCTCCTGTTGTCCGTCTGCAAAACGAGCAGGACGAAGTCGAGCGGCAACCCGTCTGGAATGTCTATGGGAGGATCGAAGGCATGGAGCAATCTGGCAAGTCCATCATACTTGGGAATCACCGGGACACGATGGCGTTCGGAGCGACACAGCCCCATTCCGGAACTGCAGTCATGATTGAGCTTGCACGCATATTTGGCATTTTGAAGAGTCGAGGTTGGCGCCCGCTGCGCACGATTGAATTCATGTCATGGGACGCCGCAGCATACAACACGATCGGTTCGACTGAATATGTCGAGGAAGCCTTGGACGCGCCGACGTCCATACGGGAGAACGCGTATGCCTATATCAACCTCGATGCGGCCATATCCGGAACGGAGTTTCATGCAAACGGCTCCCCTGTTCTTGAAAGGGCCCTCAATCGAGCACTTGAACGAGTTCTCGATCCCATTCGTAATGTGTCGCTCAAGCAAGAATGGGAAAGTCGCAAGTCCACGTTGGAAGGCCTGGGAGGTGGCGGCGATTTTGTTCCATTTCAACATGTAGCCGGTACAAGTTCCATGGACCTCCGCTTCACCGGCGGTTCTGTTCCGCTGGGCTCAAGCTATGAAAATTTCAAGTTGGTGGAACAGGTAATAGACCCGAATTTCGTCTATCATGCGGTCATGGGCCAGGTTGTTGGTTTGTTACTCCTTGATTTGGCAGACCGGCCCATTATGCCATTTGACGTCGTCACCTATTCAAGACGACTGGTTTCTTGGGTTCACGATTTAGAGACGTGGGCACACGAGCAAAAGGGGTCCAAGGAAGGGGCATCCAAGATACCCTTCCAGGAGCTAAGAGACGCCGTCGATTTGGTGAATACCAGTGCCGATGAATTCGAGAGGTGGGAGCTCGAGTGGGATCACTCAGTCCTCACTAGCAACGGATACGAAGCCAATAGTCTTGGGCTTCAGCGTATCAGGTACAATGACAAGATGGCTGCATTTGAATCCGCTCTCCTGGATCTAGAATACGGTGGCGGCGTAAGTTGACCCTCCATCCTTGACTCCCTTTACCCCGTACCCTTTGCTCCTCAACTCTTGATCTTGATATGGACACAGCACAGAATGCGGCACGGGATACGTATATCGTACAGGTTGCTAACACTTTTCTTGTGCAGATTCCGAACCGCACTCAATTCAAGCACGTCGTCTTTGGTCCGCAAAAGTGGTCTACCTACGACATTTCTGTTTTCCCAGCAATTCGCGACTCGATAGATGCGGGTGATTGGGATCTAGCTAAACGCATTACATTTAAGACTGCGGCCATATTAAGACATGCTGCGACAGTACTGCAGCTCGGCATTTCATCGACATGAGTAGAAAGAGAAGGACGTAAGTGTAAATATTTCAGATAGAGCTGCTAGCCATGGGTTCTCCTTGCATGTTGCATCTAGGCGCTTTTGTATTGTTGTTGTCGGCACACTGTTTCAAGGGTCGTGGACTAGACGAGAAAGAGGGAGAGGAAGAAGACAAATCTTTGCATTAAACGCGAACATCCTTCGCTTTTTGGGGGACGACGGATGAGGCATCTTATTTTTTTTGTTCTGTTTTTTCGTTGTTATCATTGTATATTTCAGGGGAGAAAGGCATTGCATGGAGTTTGGATTCCTTTTACCACGACGAAACTCAGGCCCAGGCCAGTCAGTGCTCCTTGCGGTCTTTCTTTTTTGTTTTTGTTTCTTTTTTTCATTGTTTTTTTTTTTTTTTCATTTCGTCACCGCAGGCATACGTCCAACGAGCTTAAACGCTCTATGCGTCTTAGTCTAGTGTGTACATGTACGTATATTGTGAAAGTTTAGCAACTAGATTTCGTTCTGTAAGCATGGGTACATATGAGACCATAATGGAACGCCTCGGCAAGGACATGTTCTGCGTCGTCAACCTTGTCGAACACTCGTAACCACATTCACTATATTCTCAGAGGCTGTGATGATCAAAAGTCTCAAAGCCCTATCCATACCAACATCCCGAAGCCACATTCCCCAATCCACCCCCCCTCCTTCAGGACCCGACAAACTCACACAGTTTTCTTCCCTCCTTTCACTTCGTTGCCTCACCACCCCGAGAACCAGCACCAGCACCAGCACCAGCACCAGCACCAGCACCAGCACCAGCACCAGCACCAGTATCGCAGCTCCCCACCGCAACCAACCTCCCCACCACATCATACTTCCCCAAAAACGTCTCCTCCCAGCCCTGCAAAGCCTCCATCTCCGCCGGCCCCAACCCCTCCAGCGTATCCAGCGGACCGTCCAAATCCTCCGTCAACATATCCCTATCAAAGCTATGGCACGCCAGCCCACGAGTCGCATCCCGCCCCGCGAAATTCGCATACGGCCCGCCCGGCCCGTAAAAGCTCCGCCCGTTAGTCACGTCAAACACCCGGCCCCGCACCGCGAAGAAGATGGGCCGTCCGTCGTCGCCATTGAAGGGCAGGAGCGTCCGGGGGGTGTACGTGCGGAATACTTTGGGGGGAGGACCACGCGGGATGCTGGTTGGGAGGGTGGTGTTGGATCCCAAGACGGTGGAGTAGAGGGTATATAGGAACACGCCGAGAAGAATAAAGTTGAGTGGTGTGAAGGGAGTTAAGATACTATTTTTTAATAAAAAAGAAAGAAAAATATGACGCAAAACAATAAAAAGCGAGGAGAGCGGCGTACAATTAGCGAGTCGTTTCAGGGACTTATCATGCCGGAGTGAAAAGCGTGGGGGTTGCAAGCGTGAAATGGCAGATCAGGTTGGTTCTGCTTGAGCCATATGGGACTTGCGAGACGGATGATGCCGAGGATGGAAATGTGATAGGTAGGTGGGCAAGCGAGCTGGATGGTAAAGGTTTGGTCTCATACCTGGTTGTTTCTTTAGCAGCCTCTTGGACTACGCGGTGCCCGACATAATCCATTCTGACTGGTCGAGAGGGTGTTACTGCTGCAGAGAACAAAAAACAACAAACAAAAATAAAACAAGATGTAGTGTGACAGTGCTAGAACAGGGTCCCCAGAGATGGCTGGGATGAAGAGTTGAAGTGTCTTACGGTCACATCTGACGTTGGGAGCGTCGTCGGGTGCTTTCAAGGCTGGGAGCCACGGGGATTGGAGTGGAGATTCTGCATTGCCGACGCAGCTGCAACTGTGATACGTGGGTGCCGATCCACTTGAAACGACTCGAGCCCCCTTGGCAAACGCGGGACAACATTGGAAACGGAATCACCTAATATATAGAAATGGTTTCAATATAGCCGTGGTTTCCACATTTTTATTTTCACGTGTAGTCTCTATATTAACAGGCATCATAGTCACCTTTTCTTTTTAAAAAAAAAGAAAAAGAAAAAAGTGCGAATTTAGATGATCTTCTCTGACCGGAGGCATTTGCTACAAGAGCTCTGCAAGGACCAAGCATCTTAACCTTTGGCTGCACCAGCCTTGATCAGAAGAATATCTCCGTCCTCGACGACATAGTCCTTGCCCTTCGTCATCATCTTGCCTCTGGCTTTCACCTCGGCTTCGTCACCAAGTTCTTTCAAAACGTTAAAGTTATAGACAATGGCTTGAATAAAGGTCTTCTCGAAATCAGTGTGAATGACACCAGCTGCTTGAGGTGCCTTGGTACCGTTACGAATGGTCCATTGACGGACCTCGTCCGCACCAGACGTGAAGAAGCTGCCCAATTGCAAAGTCTTTCGCATTTGGGTGACCAGCTTGGGGATAACCGACTCGGCGCCAACATTCTTCTGCTCCTCCAAGGCCTCTGCCTCCGTCTCGAAACGTGTTAAACGTTCTTCATAAGACACAGAAATCGGAATCACAGGGTCGCCTGAGGCATTCTCCTTGATCCATTCCACAATCTTGGGTAAGTGCTTGTTCTTCTTGCGAACATAGTCCTTCTCAGACAAGTTAACAAGATAGACAACCGGCTTGGCAGTCAGGAGGAACAGAGGGTTGATAACCTCAACCTAGTGGTTCAGATGGTCAGCATGGATGAGCAGACGAGACTTTTTTGTGGATCAAGAACCATGTAATAAAAAGGGCTTCTATCAGAGTAGATTTAATCTCATGATGCACTCTAGCGTTGTTTAGGTGAGGCATTCGACGAGCTGGGATTAGAATCAGGCCAATTGGCCTTTTGTCATCATAAAAAGCCCATGAAGGAATAATTCTTCATGGCGCGGCGGCGTAAAGTATGATAAAAAGGGTATAGAATGGAAAAGACGCGAAGTGAAAGCTCCTACCTCTTTGGGGCTCCAGTCGCCCTTGCGCACGTCTTTGCCATCCTGCAGCCAAGCCAAGATCTTCTCAATTATGTCTTGTTCTGCTTTGGCCTTCTTGAGTTCCAGACTCTGACCCCCCATGCGGGTCTTCTTCTTCTGGTTCTCCAAAGCCTTCTCGACAAACTCGATGTCTTTGAGCCTCAGCTCCTCGCTGATGATGTCCAGGTCTCGAGTGGGATTGACATCGCCCTCAATGTGGATAATTTCGGCGTCATCAAAGCACCGGACTACCTGGAAGATAGCATCTACAGCGCGAATATGCGACAGGAAAGCGTTTCCAAGCCCAGCTCCGGTGGATGAGCCGCGCGTCAAGCCGGCAATATCGTACACTGTCAAGTTGGCAGGAACTCGAGACTTGGGCTTGTATTTTTCGCAAAGCCAGTCAAACCTAGCATCGGGCACAATGACCCGAGCTTCTTCCGGATCAATGGTGGCATAAGGGAAGTTCTTTCAAGCTGTCAGCACCCCGTAATAGAGGCGACGAACCAGGGGGGCCTCATACAGCTGGGTTGCCAAGGTCGCATTTTGTGATGGCTTGGAACAATGTGGACTTGCCGACATTTGCAAGGCCGACCTGGTGTACTTGTTAGCTTCCAGCTGCGGTAGAATTTGGCCGCAGCGGCATGGGCGGGCACTAGACTTTACAATACCACTTTTCAAGTTGTTGCCCGGTCGCCCCAGGGGAATCTTCTCCTCTTGAACAACCTTCTTGGGAGGCATCTTTCTGGATTTTGCGTAAAATCGGCAGTGTATAATTATCGAGACGCGCCAGGCGATTGGAGTGTGTCCAAGAGCTGCAGACCTAGCTGCGCGGGGGAGAAAAGGTGAAGCAAGAGAAGAGAAAGAAGAGGGGAAATAAATAGGTCGCGTCGTGGTAAATGACGCGGCTGTAAGACAGCCGGCAACCAGAGATACCAGTATGAGAGTAAAGGAGGGCGACGAAGCCTGCTCGACGAGAGAAGACGGACTGTGTCTGCAATTGAAGTGTTGGCAATGAGGAGAAGATGGAGATGGGCTGCAGAAATTGCAGACGCCGAAATTTTAACAGCTCCCCCACACCCCACTTAACCTGGGCGGGCGAAGCTGTGGCTGGGCCAAAGAAAAAAAAGAAGGCCCAGTTTTCACGGAGGAAGTGATTTTCCGTCGCAGCTCAACATGGGCAGACAGACAACAGGTGTGTGGGGGAGGGGGTAACTCAGACCCGACTACCGAGTGCGTCATGCCCGGGCTGGCCGAGTTACGCTATACTCGGACTGTGCTTTCTTTCTCAATGCAGCCTTTTGAGCGCAGCTTTTTTCTTTCAAAACCAAAAGAGTAATGAGCCGATTTTAGTGAAGCCCAGGCTCACAAAAACCAGCTCTGTGTCTTTGCTCTGTGTCCGCGGACCCGATTGGATGCGCCCCTCATTGACCCTCGTTGATTGTCATTGAAGCTCGGCCGCATTACTGAGTATCTATAAAGCTTTGCTATCCTGATTCCCAGTCTCCTCGCAGGCCGAGCTTTAGTCCCGATTTTAATTATATTTCGCGTCGTAAATACCACCATACGCAAAAGAGCTCATCACCACACCCTCTGCGACCACGATTAGACACGAAACTCTCACGACTACCACGATTGGACACGAGGATCTGCACGACATCTGCCATCTGATCTGCACGGCTAGTTCGGCGTTTTGATTTTTAACATGTCGTCGACGCCGCGGAATAGCCCCAGCCGGCAAAAAAGCCGACATAGGTCGACTCTATCGCTACAAAAGACAGAAATTAAGATTCACGTTTATGACTTATTACCGGTTTGTTGCCAATCTTTGCCGCCTCTTTGACATTCCAAACTAGCGCAAGGCAACTAACCTTGAATGCTTTTTGTTCTCACAGCCAGGAAGACTCTCCTCAGTTCTGTGGGCAGTTGGTGCCTCGTTACTTCACTCTGGAGTAGTTATCAATGGTAAGGAATATGCCTACGGCGGACACGACAAGCGTGGCGCCACCGGTGTTTACTGGACAAAACCCAAGACCGAACCACCCGGCGGCACATTTCGATGCGAGTTACTACACGGATTCACTCTTGCTAGCCAGGAGGAGATCGACTCAGCGTTACGGACTGCATCGGAAGAGTTCTTGGGCACGTCATACAATCTCTTAACGAGGAATTGTAACCACTTCACTTCGTACCTTTGCCAAAAGCTGACCGGCAATTCGGGTCCCGGTTGGCTAAATCGGGCTGCCAGTATTGGTGTTGCCTTACCATGCGTGGTTCCTCGTGAATGGATCCAGCCGCCAGAATATGAGACTGCGAATGGCGAGTTATTGGACGAGGAGGACGACGCAGCAGACGAATCGTCCCGTATGCTCTCCCAACCCAAGTCTCACTTACTGTCTGAAGGAAGAAAAAATGACGAGGAGTGGAATAGCGAGGAAGAGAGGCGTAAAGGAGGGAGTGGAAAGGGCAAACGAGTGTTGCGAGACACGTCTGGCCGCAATATTCCACCTGCAGAACGAGCTCCTCAGTAGCTGAATATTTTTCGAGTTATTCACGACTGGGTTTGTGAGCGTTGGTTTGGTATGTCATCAATATTCTTTTTTTTCCCCTACAGAGTCTGTTGGCAAGGCGTTCTGGTGACAACAAGATACCACGTAACATTGAAAAAGAAATGGTACTATAGATTCGAGGGACAGTAAATTGCAGTTTCGAAACGTGTAATTAGTTCTCGTGGTAGCCATGTTGGCTGCGGAAATCGCATAGCTTGTACAATGATATGATACATTTGTGCTTTTAATGGTTATCTCTACAGTGAAATCAAAGTCTTCACACAATCGTTCCGATACCGTTTACAGTCGTCTCGGTTTTTCGCTTCTTGAACCACCAAATTTGATGCGGGTAGAGTCTGCAACCCGAATGATTTTATCCCGCAAAATTTTGCCTTCCGGACTCATCAGCACTTTGACAGCAGCTTCTCGACCCTGACCGAATCCTCGCATAACCAACTCGAGCCTATTCATTTTTTGTGTCCAGCCGGTGTGTATGAGGCGTTCCAAGGCGTACTTTGTGAGTGAGTATGCCGAATCGAATGTTCCCCGTCTCGATTTCCGAAACCCTATGTTGCCACAAGACATGGAGATGATGGGTTCGCGGTTCGGCTTCGTGCACGTGATGTGCGTGTTGTGCTTGTGAGAATAGACATGTAAATGGAACGGCTCCAAAGCGTCCAGGGTGCTACGCGGCACAAACGGCTGGCCAGAAAGCGCGCTGAGGTCGATATTGGTGGATCTATTATTAACGGCATCGAAAACCCCAGCATTTGTCAAGTCGCTCATTGCGTTTGCCGCTTCTTTGGCTCGATTTTGCGAGGATAGTCCTGTTCCAAGCAAATCCTCCAAAAAACTGTAGGTATTCGGAAGAGCTCTGCCTTTTCTCGGAGTTTCACCGTTTGACTCGTCGCATCGCGTTGACGATTGAGAAAAGTGACGTGATGATGCTTGGCTCGAGAATACCGAAACTGTGGCCTTTGTTCGCGGAAAGTTGGCGGGTAGCGCCCTGAGGCAATGCGCCAATGATCGGCTCATTTTTTTTTGGGGGAGGGGAAGGCAATTGCGTTACGGCGAAAGCATGGAGATGCTAAAAGAAACGAAAATGAGTGACGATGACCGGATGAATTTCATTTGTGCACCGGATTTTGCTTGCGATTCTCCTGCTATCAAATGGCAGCAAAATGCTAAACTGCCGTAGTTTTGCCGAGCTTCTCACGCCCACGGTGTGGATGCATTGTGTGTGTTCGGCCTGCAGCCGAAATCGCGGAACCCAAAAATTCTGTTTTGGATACTGCTGCGCTTGCATTGCTCTCTCACTTTCCCTTCTTGTCTGACCGACGAGACACACGTTGTGAATATCCGATTCTTCCCTCACAGCATGAGCGCCCTTGTTCGAAGCACAGCCAATTCTGAAAATGTCCTCTCCAGGGCATTTACTCACAAGATGAACTCCTGTGGCGGTATTCCAGCTTACAGGAGGTTAGCGTCCCAGCTTTCTCAAGCCTCTCGACTTTCTGCAAAGGAAACCTCCCACAAGCTCCCCACTGGTTCTTTCCTTAGTCCTCTACGTCTTCAGCGTTCTCTGCCTTCGCAACTTGAATTTGCGGCGCCGATAGACACTGTACAAAAACGTCGGTTTCACGCGAGCAGGCCGGTATGCCAAAGCGACAAGTCTAACAAGGATGCGACCGAATCTGCTTCAGCAGGCGCCGGCGCCAAAAATTCCGAAGCCCAAAATCAGACAGATGAACAAAGGTCGAAGAGATCTGATGAGGGAGAATCTGGCGAGAAAGCCGAAGGCAAGGAGGATGGCCAGAAAGATGGCAAGGAGAAGAAGGACGAGATGCCTCCGCCACCCCCTCACGGCGACAAGACTCCTTGGCAGGTCTTCATGGAAACCATGAATACTGAATTCCAGGCTTCTAAGGAGTGGAATGAGTCAACGAAGCAAATCGGCGCCGCAGCGCACCAATTCTCCGAGAGCGAGTCTGTCCGCCGAGCCCGCGAAGCCTACGAGAAATCCACTGGTGCTATCTCATCTACGACCTCAAGAGCAGTCAAATCAACTGCTGGCGCTATCGGAAAAGGAGCTGCGTGGACGTGGGAAACCCCAGTAATGAAAGGAGTTCGAAAGGCCGCCAATGTCACGGGAGATGCAGTGGATAAAGCCACCAAACCCATTCGTGAGACGGAAGCATTTCGCAACGTCAAGGAGGTCATAGATGATGGAAGTTCCTCTAGATATGGCGGTTGGTTAGAAAAGGAAGAGCGCAGGAAAAGAAGGGCACTCATGGAGCAGCAGAACCCTACCCATAACCAGCCAATGGAGGAAGATCCCAAGTAAGCCTCGCTCCTTCTTTCCTTTGTGCTTTCCTCGTCACTCTCGACGGCTCCAGTATGCTGACTTGTCACTAGCGCCGGTACAAACGTCACCCTCCACAAGGACGCTGCTTGGAAAGAAGCATGGCGAGACTTCCGCGACAGCAACAAACTCGTTCAGGGACTTTTCTCCATGAAAGGGCGATACGAGGAGTCGGAAAATCCCTTGATTTCCACCGCTCGAAGTATAACGGATCGTATTGGCGGTTTCTTCGCCGAGAACGAAACTGCCATGGTCATCAAGAAGTTCCGAACCATGGATCCTGCTTTTCAAGTCGAGCCTTTTTTGCAAGAATTGCGCGAATACATACTTCCAGAAGTCCTCGATGCATATGTCAAGGGAGATACCGAAACATTGAAGTTATGGCTCTCTGCTGCCCAATATTCAGTATACGAGGCCTTGACAAAGCAGTATCTTCAAGCGGGAATGAAATCAGACGGTCGCATTCTTGACATTCGCAACGTCGACATTCTCCGAGCCAGAATGCTGGATCCAGGCGAGATTCCTGTATTCATTATCACGTGCCGCACCCAGGAAGTCCACGTCTACCGCAATGCTAAATCGAACGAGCTTGCGGCTGGCATGGAGGACAAGGTACAACTAGTGACCTATGCCATTGGCATCACGCGTGTTCCTGAGGACGTCAACAATCCGGAGACCCGGGGTTGGCGTCTGATTGAGATGCAAAAGAGCGGCAGAGAATGGCACTAAAGCCCACTGATGAGCAGCAGAAAAATGCCATCGGTGAAGTGTGCGTTGATGACGAGATGCTTTTCTTGCCACTTGAGCAGGATGACAGCCGATCCTGCAGGGAAAAAAAAGACATCTATATCATATGCTGTATATTTATTAATGTTTGCGTGGCGCTTACGTGGACGTCGTGGGCATGCATTTGTATTGTACTATTTCTACAGGGACGCTTGGGAGGACAAGCCATAAAAAAAAAGACGACGATGAGAGCCGAGATTTGGAGCGCATCGAACACCGATATGTTCGATTATGTTGCTTTGCATGAGGTGACAAAACACCGCTCTGTTGAGTTTTGCCTCGAGGCAAAAACCTTTGTATACGTGTATGATTAAGCGTGGGAAGGATTTACGATATAGAGGACATTACATATATATATATATATGTATATATGGTGCCAAAACGGACGTAATTCGACACCTATTTTTTCCTAATTAGAAGTCGTAGTAGCCGTCGTGTCTTGCCACTCTTTACGTGCAGTACATGTGCTTGCAAGGGGCTTACAGAGAACACTGCGCTCCAAGTGCTGTGAGGAGCGTCCTATTTGGAGGACATGTCGCTATATGAGGCAAGTACAGTTTTGTACTTTAAGTAATTCAAACTTTGTGCAATGTGGTGGAAGTACCTGAACACACTGTACATATATATACACATGCATATCTCTTTAGTATCTTTAGTAGGTATGTGCCATGTATGTACTTGTTCTGCCCATGTCGCACCATATGCGACAACCATACGATGACACCACCACCATTGCATCACTGACATGTACAGCAGGAAAGGTACTTGTGTACAGCAGGACCCTGTCCTTGAAAAAGAATTTCCAACGGATTAACCATATCGTCTGCCGGTATGGCTCACCGCGCACGGCACTCAAGACGAGCAAGTCTCAATAATCCAGACTAAGTGGACCGACGAGGAATGCAGGATGCAGCACGGGTTCAAGCTACGAATATTCTATGGCTTTAAATGTATCTGAACGAGAATCCAAAAAAGAAGGATGAAAGAAGAAAGAAAGAATATTTTGTTGTCATATCATCGTTAATGGGTTGTGTTCCCATTTGATTTTGCACGCTCCATGGAATGTTTCAAGTGATGCCTCGTCTTCCGACGACCAGGCATAGAAAGAATTGCAATATATGAGAAGAAGAGAGAGAAAAAAGGACCCCTTAGAACAAAAAAAAAAAAAAAAAGACAAAAGAGAAAGAGAGAAAAAAAAAGAAAATAGTTCCTGCCCCTTTCATTGTTTTTACCACTTTACAACTTTTTGGGGGAAAAATTCATCAATCAGTTCCAGGTAATATGGCTTGAGCTCTTCGACCGAGGGTACGCCATCGCTCTTGCTGTACAGGTCGTACGGGTTAAAGGCCTCGACAGCCTTGAGCATAGCATAATCCTTCTTGCACATGAGCTCGCGGTAGGCACCCTCTCTGTGCCAAGGGTAGAAAGAGTGATAGCGGATCATGGCGAGAGCCTCGTCGGGAAGAGTAGATTGATCCTTGACAACGTGGTACAAGTACTCGTCGTGGCCCCAGCTGAGCATGACATTGTCAAGACCACAGCCCGGCGTGTAGATACCAAACTTGGTGCTAAAGACAGGATCCTTGGTATCGGGGTTGGCGGCAAAGGTATCCGGCAAGATGATGCGCTTGTCGAAAGCACAACCAACAGGGAAAGTATCGCCGACAACATCCCATTGGCCCTGGGTTCCGAGCTCCGGGAAGAAAAGCATCAGCTTGCCCAAGTCATGGATCAAGCCCGTAAGCTGCATCCAGCGGGGTTTGCCATCCCGGCGGATAGCTTCAGCAGATTGCAAGAGATGTTCAATCTGGGACAGCTCCGTATCAGGGTCTGATTCGTCTACAAGAGTGTTGAGTTTCTCAATGGCTTGCCAGACAGTCATGCTGGGCCGAACCCGAGCGGCACTGTTGAATCGATTGCGGGCCGCAAGGTTGTAGGCCACCGTCTGCTTCTCATGCTGCTCTCGGTAAAAGTTTTTGACTCGATCGCAAGCATCATTGTATTGGCGGAACTGTGTCTTGTCCTTACCCGCATCGAAATTTGATTGCGAGTCGTACTTGATGCAGTTTACATCATCGATGGCATCCGAGACACTCTCAAGAACCTGACCTGCATCCTGAGCCGGCGCATACTCGACAAGTGCTGAAGGGGCCATTGTGATTCTATATACACTCCGTGTGCTTGGCCTGACTTAGAAGGGAGACCGGAGGCGATCGTGACGGCGAACCGAGTTCAAGGCACTGTTTGGAGTTGCGTGGCCTGGACCAAGTTATCAACTGCTGCTGGATGATACCACCGCGTGGACGTCCGTAGATTTGCTGAAAATTGATTTGAGTTGCAGTTGTGCTGTTTGGTCGACCTTGATGTATATAAAAAAAACCGGGTACGGAGCAACAAACCAGAACAGGAACAACTGATTGTAAATCGAGGACGAGCAGACTCGACTTTAAGTATGGGGGATGTATGCCCTTTGAACGCGAAAGAACCGGGTTTTTCGACCGACATGACGTTAATTCCATTCTCGGTAAATTCTTCATTGAATCGTCACTTTTACATGCCGCGTGCCATCCTCGACTCCGCATCGTCCTTCCCCGGTCTGTTGCAGGGAGAAATCGTGGGGTCTGGTGGAGCGACATCTCGGCGACGCTGACCGAGTCGAGGACACAACGGAGAATTTCAAAACCTCCCTCGCCCGCAGTTACCGTTTCGGGTCATCGCTCTGATCCTGGCGACATGAGTCTTTCTCGAAGCGGTCCCGTGCCGTATGCAGTGGTCCGCATCTCCGGGTCTAAACTGCAAGCTTTTGAACTGGTTTTATCCGCCCGGCGGGTATTGCCTAAAACGGCTGGTGCGGGGAGTTTTTCTCGTGGGGGACGTTATTCGAGTTCATGTCGCGCTCATCTCAGTAAACACTGCGTCGGATCCTGTCGACTCCTCAACCATTGAAAATGCTTGCCGTTGTGATGAGGCGGCTGACATGATGCGCCTGATCAGTCACTCTTAAAAAAAAAATCTTGAACCCACGGTCTATTCTCTTCGCTGCCCGTTGGCCAAGTTTGCGTACCCTGGAGAGATTCTGGTTACCTACCTACCTAAGTAGGTAATCGACATGTTTTTGCGCAAAGATAATCCCGAGCCGCCATCATGTCACATCGAGCCGTCTTGTGACGCAGACAATTCACCAGATTGCTGAAAGAACCGGATTCATTTTGGCTATTTGCCACCTGTGTTCGGAGTCTCGAACCGATGTCATCAAATGCTGCCTCGTGAGGCCGTCTCCTTTGCGGACGTATACACCAAAGCGATGCAAATGTCAAAAGCCGCATGGAAGCTTGAGGAAACTCGATTGGAAATATTTGCTGCTGAACCTAGCTCAAATTCGGTTTGCCGTCGCTGAGCCCTGCTATACCTGGTGGAAGACACGTTCCTCAGGCCTCGACACAAATGGCGCATACCTTTCATTGCTTCCGCAAAATGAAACGGAATATATGGTCAATAAAGACATTCCACGTCTCGCTGCTCTCCGTTTTATTTAAAAGTTGCAACATTTTGTCATGAGTCCACGTTAACGGGCGATATGTGGTCGTTGTCGTGGTAAAGCGGCACGATACGGGACGCAGACAATCCGTCGCTTCGCATTGAAACTTTGTGGTCGATGACAATGCGAATGAGTCTCGAAAGGCATGCTAGAGGATAATTAGCTGCAACAATCACTCTGTGCGACATGCAAGACGCAGATGAAGCTGCAGCCATGCCTGATCAACAGCTCTGCCGAGGTACCGAACTGAGTCTTGTAAGGCGTCAGCTACTTCTGAATGTGCTTGCAAATGGAACTATTTCCGTCTTTGAGGCACTTATGTACAACCATTTTCCTGTGACCGTGACATTCTCTCGACGGCGGCCTTGGCCTTCTAAAAGATGATTTCATTCGTTTCAAAGGCGCCCGAAAATCTGTTGTAGAGCTGTTGATTGTACTACCTTGATGAGGCAATCAGTCTTGCGATGCCAAGGCCTGAACTGAATTCTATTCAAAGGAGAGGTTGTCTCGATAGTTTCTCTCGGAACCACAAGCTATTCACAAAGGCCTCAGTCGTTTCCCATTGAGGAGCATTGCAGCGAGTGCGCATGTGGGCATCACATCATGCATGGGATGTTTTTTTTTTTTTTTTTTTTTTTTTGAATCAAACTC
>SRPT01000664.1:0-16993 GCA_018360205.1 Claviceps digitariae
ATCTTAAAAAAAAAAAAAAAAAAAAAAAAAGAGGAAAAAGAGGAAAAAGGGGAAAAGAAGAGAAAGAAAGAGAAAGAGAGAGAGAGAAAAACCACCTTTACTAACAAAGACACAGTCCTATGGAAAGTAACGCCCCTATTCGCAAACTGGCTCTCCTCTCCCACAAACCCCCTCTTTCGCACCATCCTCACGCCCTCGTCTACGGTTCTGGAATTGGGCTGCGGCATCTCCCCTCTCAATGCCCTCGCCGTGGCACCCCGCGTGGCGCACTACGTGCTCTCGGACCAGGGCTACGTCCAGAAGCTGCTATCTCGGAACCTGCTCGAGAACCAGCAGCCGTTGCCTCGGGGGTCCGTATCCGCGGGTGCAAAAAAGGCGAGTGGCGTCAGGGAGTGCCCCCGGGGCGAACAGAGACAGAGTATTGTGTTTCGCGCACTGGACTGGGAAGAGGATCAGGTGACGGCCGATTTTGCTGGTTCGGGTGCGTCGTCGTCGTTTGATGCCGTGTTGGCGACGGACTGTGTGTTCAATTACGCCTTGGTTGATCCGTTTGTGCAGACCTGTGTGGATGCGTGTGCGTTGAAAAACGTCTACAAGAAAGGAGAGGATGAAAGGGAAGAAGAAGAGTCGCGGCCGTGTGTGTGTATTGTTGCGCAGCAGCTGCGAAACGATGATGTGTTTCGGTCGTGGCTGGGGGCGTTTATGGCGAGGTTCCGGGTCTGGAGGGTGAGGGAGGAGCTACTGCCGGGGTTGACGGCGCGGGATGGCTTTGTGGTGCATGTTGGGGTGTTGAGAGAATGATCTGGATCTGGGCTTGGATCTGGGCTTTGTATCATGCATGTGGCATCATGGATGATGAGAGGGGCTGTGGTGCTGGTGTGGTGGGAGCTGGGAACTTGAACGGTTTTCAGAAAGCTCAGAGGCCATGCTTGCTTTGAGCTCCAAAACCAATGGACCATGGGATATGGACATTCATGTATTCGTAGTCAGGTACATATTATGTTATGTGCATGTCTCTTGGATCAGGACAACATCGTCATGCTCGACGTTGGTCAGCAGGCTGTGATGCTTCACATGATAGCAATATAACCGTCCTTTTCACCTTCGTCCATCACATACGACCATAGCCACCAGAAAGATGTGGATCCCGTCCGATCTCCGGTGCATAAGCTGGTGAGCGCCGGATTAGTAGTTGGGTCGGTGACGACCAGCGAATACCTGGTGTTGTATGTATTTCTTTTTGGGGAAATTTTTTCTTGCTTCTTTTTTGTATTCGAACAAAAGGCGGAAACGAACGATGGAAGGAAGACAAAAGAAAGAAAGAAAGGGGGGAAGAAGAAGAAAGAAGACACTGGCTATACATAGGATATATACAACATACCGGTCTGAGTCTTGTCAGACCGCTTCATCAGACCAGTAATTGACTCGTTACCAACATGCTCTTGATGCTCCCCAAGCCCTTTATATTCACACACTAAATTCCGTCCGGGTATCCCCCCTTTGATAGAACCCGGCGGAGCTATCATGACGCTGCGCCAACCAACTTCTCACCAGAGGCGTCATGCTGTCGACCACGTCCTGCGAAGCCTGACAGATACCCGTCTAACGGCGTCGGGATATACGGCATCATCATATGGACATTGCGAAATCCGTTCGAGAAATTGGCACCGGCTTGATGGATCTCTTTGCCACTAAGAGTGATATCTCCGGCTTCTAAACCGACATGCTCTACCGGAAAGTTGAGCATGCTGTCGGGTGCCTCTGGCAGTTAGGCCAACTGGTCGTCGGTGCCCGCCCTATTCGCGGGTTGGTTTTCAAGCAGCCAACAGGTTTCTCTTAGTTTGCCTTGTCTGCTGGTAGTCGTTTCCGATCCGCAGCCAGTCGCGTCTGTCGAGCCTCTACACCCATCTTAGCGAGAGGAAGATTTCAATGACAGCCACCTCGTCTAGGAAAATGGTTCTCTGTATCAGCCATAGGGTCCGAGTCGATAAATAAGCGTTGCAGTTTCGTTGGTTGCTCGCGTCGAGTGTTCATGCTGGACGGGTTGATTCAACGAAGAAAAAAGAAATGAAGAAAAAAGACAGGTATGCTCTTTTATAGAGAATTTATGCTGTTTAAAATATGGCGTCTTTATACGTATCTATCGAAAAACGAAGAGAAAAGAAAGGAGCTTTTTATTAATTTACTAGAGAAATAGAGATTAAGTTAATTTTTATACAAAGGAAAGCGAAGGGTAAAAAGGAAAAGAGTCTGTTATTTTTGACTGTAAGAATTCAAGTCATTCCTCATTCAACTAGGCATCATGAGCCTCAGAACCAAAGGTCTTGACTCCTCTTTGTTTTTGTTTCATTAACGGAATGAAAAGAAAAATCGCCCTCATACATGGAATAGACCCCAACCAGGCAGTCTGTGTACGCGCGTGACGACGTGCCACATACAGTAAGTGAAGTATGCACCATCTACACTGCTGGGCAAGTCCACCCTTCTCGTGCCCCTTTTTGGTTCGCGGAGCTGTGTCAACCGAGTATCTTGTAGGTTGTTGTCTTTGGGAAAAGTTGCATGTAAATGGGGCATGAAACGAATCAGAAAATGAAACAAAAAAAGAGAGAAAATAAAAATGTTTATAACATTAATAACAAGCAATGTAGCCTGACAAGAACACAATTTTCTCCCTAGCCACATAAAGACGCCCTATCGTTGGATATTTGGCATAAGATTTGTTTTTTGCAAGCCCTTTTAAGGTATTTTCGTCCCCTTTCTGGGGCTTTCAAATTTTCTAGCTGCCTAGCACTGATGCTCTGTGAACACATAATACATATATAGATATTAATTTGGTAATTAACAACAATGATAGCAAGTGATAGTGAATAACATTCTTGGCCCTTCTACGAGATACGTACACAGAGGTCCGCACAAACTAGCTGGTATCACCAACGCATGTGCACGCGTGATGTTGCTTACAATCATTTTGTGAGCTATTTTCGATCTGGTTTCGCACAGTAACTCCTGCTACGGCACAATCACGTACTATCGCGGCCAAGACGGCACAGGACGAAACCCGGGCGCCCCTGTAGGTTCCTCGTGCTTTAAGCAGCGGGCATGTACGGACCAATAACAGTACGTCTGGGAGACGAGGCTGTCGGTACTTCAGACATCATGTTGTGATCCTCCAGGAATCTCATCACGGGATATTGTTCTGCACAAGGCCGTCTCCGCATATGGGGCCCCGCGAACCAACATATGCCTCATGCCGTGGACGTGGGGTTAACCGTTTTATCGCAGGGTTCCTGGATCGTGGGAATCTCAGAAACCATGGATGGTTGCTTCCCATTGGAGAACTCAAAGGTGGCGAGATGTTACCTTGACGATCCAACATTATGAGACACGCTCTTTTGTGAAACTAACACAAAAGACGTTAAAACAGTCCATGGCCCTAACCACCCGGCTCGGCAGTGAAAAGAAAACCCACCCCTTGTCTCTAGTCAAGGTTCCCAAACTGCTCATCCATTCCGCGAGCGAGCATGGTGGGGGTAATCAAGGCAGACATTGAGGATTCCGCATCCCTGCAGCCCCCTTGCCGTCTGCCTCGAACCCCCCTTGAAGAACAACATATGAAATACGCGATGAACTCTGCGGCCTCGGCTGCTTCGTACCGGCGAATAAAGCTCCACAGATGCAGAGGGTGTGATAAATTTCTTTTATAGTCAGGGCCCAGGACTTGATACGATGTGGTAAAAAGTGGGAAGGAATACTCTATGCCATTAGATTTCATAGCTGCATGATAAATAGTAAAGTTTGCAAACAGCTAGGGAATGTTTTTCTATAGGTATAAGTAGAAGCCCTGTAGAAAACTTTATACAACTTACACTACCCTAAAGCGTATGAAAACTTTGCTTCTTAAATCAGGACTAGAGGTCAGTACACTTTTCAGTCTTTTCTTGCCTGAAAATTGGAATCCAAGGGTCAGTTTCTATTCTTATTTTATTATTAGTTTATTCTACTTCGGTTTGCTTGGCTCAATCCGTAGGTTACTTGGTTGGTGAGGAAGGTTTGGTCTACGCAATGTGAATTTCTCGTTTATGACCACCTCGTCGAGTCAAAGCAGGCGCCGCTTTCCGTGACACGATTGCAACGACGTGAGCGACTGGATGCAGGCTTCAATCGTGGCTGAGCTTGGGCTTCTCATACACGACTGTTGAACGCATACGGTCCAGCGGGAGTGCCGTGAGATTGGCCTCAGAGCGGTCGGAGAGCTGACGATGAAAGCAAGGGCTTTCAGGCGTCACGGGGCAGCCAGCTGCTCTCCGAGGATGCCGGCGTCTATCGGAGCGGCGAGATTGTCAGACAGGAGAGCAAGGAATCTATCGGTCTTTTGCGGCGCAACGATGATGCTCCATGCCGGGTCAAAATGCGTGGCCAGTGGCGAGGCTTGTGTGTACCCTGCACGTTCGTCTTTACCGAGACGAGCGAGTTCCAAACATTTGTCACACAGTCTTTGGTGTAAATCAGTTTCGGGCTATCCGGCATGTGGCCCACCGTGTTCGTCCGAGCGGATACGGATGTGACGGATCGTGAAACGAGTCGTGGGGGAAGACGGGGTCGGGCTTGGACCGTTTCTTGCACGACATTTAGAGGTCTAATAAGCGATTCAAGGCACAAAGAGCTACACAGCAGAGGGATCAAAAGTATCTGACGTGTTTTGGGCGTGCGTGGGAGCCGCAGCCCCGTTCAGACGCACGTGGCATTGTATTAGACACATAGTACGTGCATACTACATACATATGTATGCATATGCATGCACATTCATGCAGCACCGGATTCTTTATCAAACATGCAAAACTAAAGTGGCGTAGCCGCGGAGGTTTTCGCCCAAGGTCAAGGCCTGACAAGGGCCTGATGAAGACTCTGTATTCTGCTGTCTGAATTGAAGTGTACCGTACTTTATGAAATGTATACAAAGATACTTTGCCCGACCACCCTAGGTACAGTGGGATGCAGATAATTTTCGTACAAACGCAAGTACTGAATCTTATGAAGAAGAAAAAAACAGGGTTAATTTTGAATTTACCCGTTAACTGGCTAGATTCGCGATACTTGTCTTTGTACGAAAATTATCTGCATCCCACTGTACTTATTTAGCCGCCCTCCGCCCCGTTGGACGCTCATGGCGCAGGCCGGATGAACAGGAAAACCACCTCGAAAAAATCACCAAATCCATACAAAGCAATCCTGCCTTTAAGCCTTTTCTAAAACCTGTTTCCCTGTCCTTGTATTTATCCAGGCCATCCTAGACTAGAGGCCCACTGTGCATAGAAAAGTACCTACATATGCATGTACATATTGTATGCATGTACATAATATATCGACATATTCCTCTTCTTCCACTTCGGCTCTTCCCTTGTTAGACATTTCTTCACACAACGTGTCAGGATAATACTATTCCATCGTAAGTCTCAGAACTGTACTACCCACTCTCTCCCCAAAATATCTAATAAACTTCCCGTAGTTACCGAAACACAAACAAGGAAAAATGAAGTTCTTGGCCCTCACTGCCCTGGTGGCCGCCATGCCCGCTCTCGCCAACATCGACTACACCCTCACATGCAACCCACGATACTATACCGGCTCCCTGGACGGTGCCCAGACTTTCTGGAATGTGTTGTACAGTACCGTCTGCGTCCACGATCTGGGCTGCGGGAACTGGGTTATGCCGGAGCCAAGCGATGAGAATGTGTGGGTGGGTACTTGCACCAATTGCCGTACAGGTTTGAGCTCTATCCAGAAGAATGGATTTTGCCACATGGTTCCCAAATAGGGGCGCTTTAAATAGCATGCTTTATGTTTGGAGGACACCCTCTGTGAAGGGCCAGATATTGAGTTTGTGTATATTCATCTCTATGTGCAATGTTAAGACTTAAGGAGGACAACATGGGAAAACACAATAAAAAAAATTGGTTATTTTTCAGCGCAAAATAACCGAGGAGACGGGCAACAAATCAAGGGAACTTTTATTCGGCACCCCAGTTTTAATAACTCGGCACCCATGCTATGGCTAGGTTAGTGACTTAGCTAGTATTAGGCCTACCTATAAATTTTACTATACACTAAAATAGACCTAAATATAACTTTCCTATAAGCTATATATTAATATAATAAATTATTCTATATCTTTAAAGCTATTATAAAAGCCCTTTATTCCTACTAATTTTTTATGCTAAAAAAGGCTAAAGAGGCTGTTTTTTAGTGTGCCTATAAGCTTAGATTTAGCCTCTATATATATAAAAGCATTCTAAATATAGTAAACCCTTAATATATAATCCTTTAATACTATAAAGAGTATAGATATACTACTTTTTATAATTCTAATGCTTATAAAAAGAGATTATAATTAAATTTAGCCTTTTAAATAACTAAATATAAATATAAGCTTATAATTAGAAGGCTTAGTAATAGCTAGGGCCTTAAGTATACTACCTTCCCCTTTAAGTATAATTACCTCCTTAGTAATATCTTTACCCTTTTATAAATTTAAAAATAGGCTTTTTAATATTATTAAAAGTAAATTATTATACTTTATAATATAAAAGTTAAGCTTATTAGAATCCTTAAGCATTTATAGTAATAAAGGCTACTTAATATTAAAGGCCTTACCTAATTTAATATATATAACTTTATATAAAAGCATTGCTTAAAGGAACTTATAGGCTGCTTTAAAGTTAAGTAGCTTTATAATTAGCTTTATAATAATTCTAATTTTTATTATAAAGATAAAAGAAGCGCTAAGGGTTATATTATTAAGCTTTTTATTGCTTTAATCTTAGGCATTAAACTACTTAGAAAAAATCCTAATATTTATCTTTATAATAATATATATAAAATAAACTAATTTAATCTCTTACTTTTTAATGCTTATAAAATTACTAAATTAAATAAAAGCTTCTAATTTATAGTATATTTTATAAGTAATAAAACTAAGGATAACTTTAATTAAGTTATAAATATAGTTAGTAAACTTCTTAAGTTATAGTATATTAATAAGCTAAAGATTATTATTATAAACTATAACTATAGTATGCTTAATATAATTAATAAGTATAGTAGGTTTACTAGTATACTATATATTCTTTACTAGTAGTATATTAATATAAATATACTATTTTATTATAAAAGGTATTTCCTAAAGGCTATATATAATAAGGCTACTTAATAGATTATTTATATACTTATATTTACTTTATTTTTATAGGTATAAAATAATTTTATTATAAATAATATAAAGCCTAAATTTTTATAAAAACTTATAGTATTTTATTAGCTTAATAAATTTCTATTTATAGCTATTAAATATACTTATAATATATAAATAAATCTATAGAAAAAGAAGATTATATATTACTTTATAAATAAATATTACTACTTTAGCTATATAATTATATTTATTATAAAGTTATTAAATACTACTATTAAAAGGTAGCTTTAAAGTAATATAGGTAACTTAAGCACTATTTTTTATAAGCTTATATACTTTTAAGCGTATTAAAAAATAAAGATTTAGAATTTATATACCTTAAGGTATTATAAGCTTTTAAATTTAACCTAAAAGTCTATATATTAATTAATTTATAATTATATTTCTTTTTATATATTATAGTGTATTATTATAAAAAAGTAAAAAATTAATTCTAATAAGCTAGTTATACCTTTAATACTATACTTACTTTATAATAATATTTAGGTATTTAGCTTACTTTATTAGCACTAAATTACCTATAAATTCCTAAATAAGTAGCTAATTTATTTTAATAAAATTAATATTTATTAGCATTACTTTTATAGGTCTTCTAAGCCTAATACTAATATACCTTAAAGTCCCTTTAATTTAATTATAATTAGGGCTTAGGGTAAGCTATAAGGGGCTTTTAAGCTTAAGAAGGTTAGCTAAATTACTTAGTAGAATTTCTTATAATTTAAAAAAATAAAGGCTTTTAAAAGGGCTAAGGCTTAAAAGCATTATTAAGTATTATAAGCACTACCTTTAATAGCTTTTACTATTATTAACTTAACCTAGGAATCTATAACTTCTTTAGGGATATATAGGCTAGAATTTAATAATTCTTATAAGCTTAGAACTATATATTTATAGGCCTATATAAAGGTTATTTTAGTAGTTAAAAATACTAATAATTATAATAAGGCATTTTCTATAGCCTTACTAGTAGCTTTAGATAATATACTTAATAATATATTATTATTAGTATTAATAATAATACTAGGTTAAGCGCTATATAAGAGTTAATAGGGATTATAAAATGCCTTTTATATACTTAATTAAAACCTAATTATCTCTATATATTTTAAAGGACTAATTAATTAGTAGCTTATATAGTAAAATTAAAATTATAAGGAATTTAAAGTAAGCTAGTAGCCTCTTAAGGCTATAGCTTTATAATAAGGGGTTTTAAATAGCTTTAGTTATAGTAAGCTATATAAATATTTAGAGATATATATAGAGAAGATAATAATTACCTAATTTACTATATATATTACTAAGGTTAGCTAGTATTGCATGTCCTCGCCACATCCGTGCCACAACATAGGTGCCAAGTTATTAAAACTAGGGTGCCGAATAAAAGTTCCCCAAATCAATGCACTTTTTTTTCCCACTCACGGAAGCCCCGGTATCTCGACCCACGTATTCGGCTAAAAGAGGAGAGAGAAAAGACGAACCATCAAAGTATCTAATCTCCACAAGTACGCAGAGGTAAAAGCCCCTTTCTTTAGCGGTGAAAGCGCGGATGATACTGCAACGCCTGTTAGCGCGGCTGCGGCAGGGATAACAATCCATCTAGGAGTACATAATCCTCCTGACAAAAAGAGCGTTGTGACATGTACCTATAGATTCCTAACCCTGACTTATACCTTCCGAGCTCATGATTTGATTGGTGCGATGCCCCCTGTCATGTAGATGTGTAAAATCATGCAAAACCAATCTCGCGCTTTCGCCGTTTTGAGACGAAAATTTTCCCGGATTGCGTCTCCCATTTATATTACCCGGCCTCTTTCTGGGCTATAAGCCACCTGGTATCAATAAAAGCCCTGTGATTTTCCTTCTCATTGCGTCTTTTCTTCATCATCTGCCAAGCACACTACTGTTTGCTGTACGTCTCAGGATCCATTCCCCTCCTTCTGACTGTCCACCTCGCTCCCCTACTCCATCCTGCCTTTCCCCGCTGATCTCTAATTACTAATCCTCCCCGGCCCCCTCCATAGTATTCGGAAAAGAAACCGAAACAATGAAGTTCATCGCCCTCACCGCCTTTGTGGCCGCCGTGCCCGCCCTTGCTAATACCAGCTGGATATTTACTTGCAACCAAGGCCAGAACCCTACGGCCTCTTCTACCTTCTGGGACACTCAAATTCGGTCCATGTGTGTAGAAGTTCATGGCTGCGAGTACAATACTCCGTCTCTGCTCAATCCCCAGGCAGGGTTGTGGACCGCGGGATGTGCCAACTGCAAGGATCCTTTGTCCTTTGTCCAGCGAACTGATAGTGTAATTTGCTTCGCCACTCGTGCAGACAAGAGCACAGGCCTCCCTCAGAGGCGTGCGGATCCGGGAGATGATGAAACCGGACATCGAGTTGGTGGCAACCTGCAGCCAGCGTAAGCTTCGATCTGGCAGACAATTGCGCATAGGCTGGATATCACACATAAAAACACTGAGCTAACTTTGGACATCTTACAGGGGACAGGAATGACACTTCTGAGTTTTGAAAAGCAGAATACCTTGTTTTTTTCTTCAAAGAGAAAATATATTGAGCGACGCAACCTTGCTTTCAAATCCTTAACAATAAAGATTTTCATAACTGTTGTGGGCGGCAGGGTGCATTTCCTCACCGCTCTATTGTATGCTTATAGCCTTAGTTCTTAGGCATTTAGGCTAAGATTATTTCCCTATATAAATCCCCTAGTAAATTTATTCTCTAGAGAATTTAATAAATTATACTCTCTTTTATATATATATATACTATAGGTTATAAGCCTAGTGTATTTTAAATATTTTTAATATTTCTTTCTTTTATTTTTTTTACTATTATATTTTTATATATAAAGTATAGCTAAATTAATAATACTCTTTAAAACTAAGTAGAGTTATTATAAAAAATTTTAATAATACTATATATAGTAATATTATATACTTAAAAATATATATATATAACTCTTAATATTATTAATTAACTTATATATATATTAATTAACTTTAATATAATAAAAAACACTTAGTTAGTTAGATTTAAACTACTAATGTTAGTATAACCTTAGAAAGGTTATAAAATGATAAATAAAGCACTAGTGTAAAAAGGGTCATAAATATAATGTGTTAGTATTAATAATAATAAAGCTAAAAAAGCTAGACTAAGGAAGGTAGCGTTATATATAGAGTTTTCCACCTGCGTTAGGGTTAGTAGGTCTAATTATATAATGCGCCTAATTAGTATCTATAAATTAGGCCTTCCTAAGGTTATACTATTCTACTAAGGTTATACTATTAAGGGCAATTCTAACACTTATAAATTCTCTCTTTTTTAATAAAGAGAAATTACCTAAAGAGTAGCTAAAAAAATATATAAAAAACAGAGAGTATTATTATTAATATATATAGATCCCTTAATTAAAAAGAATGTCCCTAATTAGCTAGCTTTATGCTAAGTTAATTATATAAAAATTCTTTAGCCTTTATAGCCTTATTTATTATAACTAATTCCTATTAATTAGCTACTTCCCTCTTTACCTATCTTTCTATTTAAATTCTTATCTTATTATTATTAATAAAGCTCTTAAAAGCCTTATTTAGCGTTGCCTTTATTATTATATTTATAATATTATTATTTCTATTAATCTATTAAATTTCTATAAGCTTATAATGCTTATATAATTATTAAAGGGCTATAATGTTAATTATAAGCTATTTTTCTTTTGTTATTCCTAGCTTTATAAGGCATTTATATAGGGAAAAAGAGTCTATATAAATTATTATTAAAATATATGCTTTTTATAGCTTCTTTATAATTATATTTAGAGTAACTCTTAGTGTGTATACTATATCTATGCCCTAGACTATTTTATATAGCTTAAAGGTAAAAGCACTCCTTATAACTCTCTTACTTTTTATTAAGCTATATATAATAATATTCCTTTAAAGCTTAAATTCTATATTAACACTACTTTTTACCTTATTACTTAAGATAATTATAAATCTAATCTAAAAGCTTAGGTTTTTATTATTTATAAAAGACCTATCTATAAATATATATAATACTACTAATTAAAGGTTAAGTAAAATATAGTAAATCCCTTAGTTAGAATTTTTAATTTACTAACTTATTCTTTTATTAAGCTTATTTATATTAGTTTAGTTAGGGTTTTAATATTATATTACTATAAAGAGGTTAAAAAGTGCCTTTAGTTAGTATACACTTAAGATATATACTCTAAGAGCTTATTATTAAATATATTAATCCTTTATAGTTATCTTATTCTTAATTTCTACTATTATAAGCTTTTTACTTTAGCCTTTTTAGTTTAGCTTAACTATACTATTACTATAGTTTATTAAAATATAGCTATTAAAAATAAAGAGGTTCTTAGCACTTAATATATACTTTAGTTTAGCTATAAAACCTACTCTTTAAAGCTCTTTTTCTTTTTTATTAAAGAACCTTATATTACTAAGGCTAAGGGTATTATTTATTTACATTTTAATAAGCCTAAAGTTATTATTATCTTTAAAGGTAATTAGAAAGTATAGGTTATAGCTAAAAGTAATTATTTTTAATATCTCTTTATAGTGGTTAAAGTATATTACTTACTAGTGTATTCCTACCTTTATAATACTATATAAAGGCTTAATTACCTTTATTATTATATTTTTAGAATAAAGGTATTTAATTTATTATAAAAGCTTTATAATAATAAGCTAGCTAAGGTTTATCTATAATTATATATATACTTAGGTAATATCTTTTAGCTAGAGGAAAATTTTCTTTTTTATAAGTAATAGGGCTAGCGCTATAATAAGTTATTAGCTAGCCTATTAGATTATAAGTGCTTATATAAGAATTATTTCCTTCTCTTAATTACTATAGCCTTAAATTATAAGATATAATTTCTTATATAGTAAAGAGGTTCCTTTGCCTTTAACTTCCTAGACTATTTATAAGTAAAAAAGGCATTAGTTTCTATGTTTTTTAGGGTTAAACTCTATAAATTTAAATATACCTCTTACTAGTAATATATTAATTTCTTTCTTATTAAAGGCTTTAAAAGGTATACCCTTAGTAGTAATTTTACCTTCTTTTTTAAGGGTAATTATAATTTAAAAGTCTTCTTTCTCTTTTATTAATAAAAATATACTTCCTCTTATATAAATACTCTTTTCTTATTTCTTTTATATTCTATAAAATCTTAGCCACCCTTCTCTTAAAAATATACTATTATAAATAGTATATTTATTATAGTTTAGGCTAGCTATTATTAGTTCTCCTTCTCTTTCTAATTCTATCCTTTATTAGTAATAAATTAGGTTAAAACCCTTATTATTATTTTACTTAGGTTAGCTAATTTTACTATTATTATCTACCCCTTCTTATATTATAGGTTTAATTATCCCTTACCTATACTTAGAATAAATCTAGTAATAGCTATTAAAATTACTTAATATAAGCTATCTAAAGATAAAATTACTATTCCCTATAATTATACTCCCTTTTTTTTTTAGTTCTTTTTTTTAAAGGTAATAATTTAGGTAAAAACCTTTATTATTATTCTTATTATTAAAGTTAATATTCTTTCTCCCCTTATTATTCCCTAGTCTCTTATTATAGTAGTAATAATTTAGGTAAAAACCCTCTTTATTATTTACCTTTAAGGAGTTAAGCTTAGCTTTAACCTTTAATTTATATTTCTTTTATTTACCTTCTCTTTTTAGTTTTATTTATTAATAGAAATAACTTAAGTAAAAACCCTTATTATTATTCTTAATAAAGGGATTAATATTAAGTATCTTTACTTCTCTTATAATATTACTTTTTTCTCTTTTTAAAGGAGTTAAATATTCTTCTCTTTTTAATTCTATTTTTTAATACTAATAATTTAGGTTAAAACCTTTATTATTATTCTTAAGGAAGAGACTAAGTTTAGCTTTCCCTTTTTTTAATAAAGTTAAACTATTTTCTCTTTTTTATTTTATTCTTTATTTTCCTTCTTTTTTCTCCCTATTTTTATAATTAAGGTTAACCCTTTATATCTCTATAGTAAGTACTATTATAAAATACTTTTTTAAATAGCTTTATTTTCTTAGGGCTTTAATAGCCTTTAAAGTAGTTAGCCTTATTACTAAAGTTCTACTTTTTAAGTAAAAACCTAGTGGTTTACCTTTAATAGTAATTACTATAGTTATTTTTATTATTAAGGCTTTACCCTTTAGTTTCTTAATTAAAAAGTTATTTCTAATAATACCTACTAACTTTAGTGCTTAGGTATTATTAATAAGTATTTTATAGAGCTTAATAATAATACTATAGAAATTAATAGAGCTATTTAGTATATCTATAGTATAGGTCTTCCCTATAGTAGCTAGAAGCTTATAAAGGCTATACTAGCCTTTTTTCTTTTACTATATATATATATTAAACTATAGTAAAAGCTAGTAAATTAGTATAGTATTAGGTTTATTTTAAGTACCTATAGCTTTCTAGAATTAGCATTTTATAAGATATTTTTAGGCTTTTTTAGTAGCTTATTATAGTACTACTACCCTTTAAGCTACTAATAAGCTTAATAATAACTTTATTATTATATAAAGGTATATACTAAAGACTAGTAGTATTAGTATAAAACTATTAAGGCTTATTAAGTTATTAACTACTTTTACTACTATTTAAAGCTATTAATTAGTAATTAATATATTACTAACCTCTTTCTTAATAATATTATATACTTATTTTAAGGGAAGGTAATATCTTTTTATTTTACTAATACTATAGTATACCTTTATTAAAACTTTATTAGTATTAATTACTAAAAGATATACTAAATACTTAAATTTAGTAAAAGTAAAGTTCTTTTTAGTATTACTAGTAATTTAATTTAAAGGGCTTAAATAAGTATTAATTTAGTATTCTTTAAAAGCATTTTATATATTATATACTTTTTACCTTCTTTAGTTAAGGAAATAGGTAGCTTAAAAAGCTATAGTAGTATTAATAATATAAAGAATAAGTTATTTATTAATTTATAAAATATTAATAATAATTTTATAGTTAAAGTTAAGGTTATTCTTTAATAAGAATTTAAACCTTTTAAAAGCCTTACTATTAAGTTAGTATTAGTAGTATTTATTAGTAAGTTTCCTAATAAGCTTATAGTTTATATTCTTACTAGCTTACTCTAGTAATTTAGCTAGTTTTTAGATTAATAAGTAGCTAAATTAATAATAAAGTTATTAAATTTTAGTCTTAAAGAGGTAGAAAGCTATAGCCTTATTAGCTTATAAAGTTTACTATAAATATCCCTATTTTCTAATAATTAGAACTTTCTTATTCCTTTAGATAAGTATATTAGTAAGGTTATTAAGCTTAATACCTATACTATTTATATTTATAATATAGTATAAAAATAGGGTTACTAAGCTAAGAATATAAAAGTTAATAGTGCTAAAGACTATTAAAAAATAAAGAATATTAAAAGAAGTAGCTAAGCTAGCTTTAAAGTTAACTTTATATTACTTAAAGCCTTTAATTTTAAAATATAGCATTAGCTTTAATAGGGCTTTTACTTATACTAATCTAGCTATAGAAATTTCTATTATACTAATATTAAGGAGAATTCCTTAGAAAACCTCTTTAAAATATTTTTCTTTAGAGATAAAGCATTAAAAAGTAGGAAGGTTAGGTTTAGTATATAAATTAGTGCTAATTAAACTATATTTAAATGCCTAGTCTTTAAGTAGCTATAAGAGTTATAGGCTATTAGGATAGTCCCTTTAGGGCTAATTTTTAAGCTTAGTTATAAAGAATTAAGTATATATTATTTAGCTATTATTTTAGTTAAACTACTTATCTTCCTAAAAAGTAAAGAATATATTTACTATCTTCTATATATAGTTATTAGTATTTTTCTACTCCTTCTTATTATTATTATTAATAAAAAAACCTTTAAAAGTTTAAAGAAATACTATAAATTTCTTATTTATAGGTGTATTTTTATATTTATTGCTTTTTTACTACTTTTCTTTAGCCTTTTATTGCTTAATTTTAAAGTAGTTAGTTAACTAATAGCCTTTCTTACTATAAATAAAGTATTTTTAAGGGAACTAGGGTTTTCTATAGTTATATTGCCCTAAATATAAGCCCTATGCTTATCTATAGTGCCTATTTATAAAGAGAGTTTTATTATCTTTCTCTTTTAATAGTCCTTTTATTATTTATTATAATAATATAATTATTTTATTTATATAAAGGTATTTTCTTAAGTTATTAACTATACCTTTATAGGTAGGTATATAATTAAATATAGTAAGGTAGTATTTAAAGATATTACTAATAATAGTTAGTAATTATTACTATAGTTATATATTTACTAATAAGGAATTAAAGAGGCTATAGTAGATTTTCTTAAGGCTATTAATAAGGATATCTAAGCATTAAAGCTTAGACTTATTAGGGTTCTTACTAATAACCTTTCTTAATATTATATTATTTTACTTAATTTAATAGAATTACTAATTACTTTTAGTTTTAAAGTAAGTTTTAATCTATTAAATAAGCTCTTTATAAGTTAGGTTCTTATTAGCTAAGTTATTAAGATAGTATATAAAAGTATTCTTTAATAATATTATAGAGAATACTCTATTCTATATATTTTATAGAATATTATATCTTCTATATCTATTTATAAAGATATTAACCTTTAGGGTTATAAAGTTATATATCTTACTAGTATACTTATCTTCCTTAGTGTAAATTTTACTAAGCTTACTAAGAATTCTATAAATTTAGTTATTTATAGTTTTATTTTATTAATAAAAAGAGCTTTATAAAGGTATAGGGTTATTAAGGTATAAGAATTCTAGGTACTATTTTTTAGGGGGTTTATAAAAGTCCTTTAGATATTAGTTATTATAATAAGGTATATCTATATTATATAGGGAAGGATACTATTATTACTAAGTAGGGTAAAGGTTTTAGTTAAAGTTTAATAGTATATTCTTATTGCTATACCCCTAGGGAGGGTTAGGGGTTTATTATAGTCTTTCTTAAGGTTTTTAGAATTAGCTAACTACTAGTAAAGTTAGATAGTAAGGTAATAGGTAATTAGGTAATATTATTTTAATTTTTAGTGCTAAGAATAGTATTATAATTTACTCCTTAGTATACTTAAGAAGCTTATAAAGATTTAATATAATAAACTCTTTAGTGCCTTTATTAAGTAAAATTCTATATTTTTATAGGAGGTCCCTTAGGCTACTTTAAATATATATTTTAATTTTCTTAAAGTATTTAAAAGTTTAATTATAAAAATTATTTTAAAAGTTCTTAAGGAGTTCTTTTTCTTTTTAGCTTTACTCTTTATAGTACTAAATAATATAGGCTATATAGTTATTTAGTATAACTATTAATACTATTGCTAAGTTAGGGTTTTTAAATATACCTTTCTATTCTAGTAAAATAGCATTATTAAATAAGCATAGCCTTTTTAGTAGTAAATCCTTTATTAGGTAGATTAAGCTAATAATTAATAAAGCTCTCTCCCCTTTTAAACTTTAGTTTCTAATTATTTTTTATATTTTATTTTCTATTTATAATAAAGCTATATTATTATTAATAGTCTAGCCTAGCCTAGTTTATTTTCTTTATAATAGATAGAAAAGGTATTTAGGTCTAGAATATAGAGCTATTCTCTCTAATAAAGTCTAGCTATGCTTTTATTATTATA
>SRPT01000665.1:0-16971 GCA_018360205.1 Claviceps digitariae
TTTTTTTTGGCAAGGTAAGACAATAGCCGCATGCTTTGCGCCTCATCCAAGGCAAGATCAGGGCACGACGCTGTCTAACACAGTCGACATGGCATCACGCAACCCAGACTTGGAGGCTAGAGGCTAGAGGCCGGAAGCAATGGAAAGAAAAGAAAGGGGTTGCAACCGCAGGTTTTATTTCCCACGTGCAAATTGGACAAAGTAATAAGTATGAATTCCCTGGCAGCATCCCGAAGCGGCTGCCACGCGAGCATTTTCAGTGTCCACCCCCGGCCCCCACCACGGTGGGCCAGGATAGGCTTCACGATATCTGCAGACACACATACGTGCGTACATACGCCCGTACGTACATATTCACCGATGTTGGTTTTTTTTTTTTTTCTTTCGGAAGAAAATCCTACCAGCTTCTTTGCTCTCCCTGGAACGTGCCTGTCAAGCTCATTAACGCCCGAAATAGCCGGGACACGGGGCCAGCCGTGTCTTGAAAATAATGACCTGCTCTTTCTGGTTATGGCGGCAACCTCAAAGAGAGGAGGTGGTTTCACAAGATCAACGCTAACGAGCTTGGCAGATCTCTCAAGGGGTTCTCCTTGGGCGATGAAAAGGTTGTGCTTGCTTGCTTTCTTGGGACCAAAGCATTAGAGCCAGCCATGACCGACATCTCATGCGGATGACGTTGGACCACTCTTTGGCTATTTATCCAGACCAATCGGCCTATGCATCAGATTGCCAGCAGCTCCCTGCCACTTCGGGCAGAAAATGGTCGTGGGAATGTTACGATTGTGACCCACGAATATGTGCAGCGGCTCATGCCTCGGCTCAAGTAAAGTGAGTGATACGACGTCCTTTCATTGTGGAGGCACAAGTATTTCCTAGGTCGTCGGTAACGATTTTAGGATTTGTTTATTCATTTATTTCCATTTGTACTGTTTTTTTTTCCTTGCTGTATTTGATTTATTTACCGTCGTCCAGCCCGTTCATCGATTCGTTGTCACTGTGCCACTGCTCGCTGGGCATTTAACCGAGTGCTAACGCAAGAGAAGAGCATGTAAGAGAAGGGTTGTCTGTTTGATGAGGTACTGCTGTGACCCTTTGAATGCCATTGACGACGTTGCACTTCATACAGATGAGACGATGGAAATGCAGTCCAACACTGCACGTCCCGGGGTGCCAAACAGGACGGAGGAGTTTGTATGTCTTCGACAACGAGGCCCCTGGTTGAACCGACAGGCTTGGTCCCTGAGATGGCCGGCTGTCTTTGAAACTCGGAGGCAGTCTCCTTCTTCTTCGCCGAATGCACTCTTTGGATAGACCACAATTGAGAGAACAGATTATCACGAATGAGGCCGGTTCCAAAAGCTATGTCATCGAGAGACACCGCCAAGCATCCCCCTCACCGCTTGAGGCAGGCCTGCAGCAGACCTGCTCTCACCAAAGTCATTCACCAACACATGCTCGATGCGCGGTCGTTAATGCCTCAAGTGCAAGACTCAACAGACTGCCAATCCCACGTACATGATGGGCAATAGGCTAGACGGGGCGCGTCCCACTCTGACGAATGCCAAGTTCCCTCTTTCCTCCCTTCTTCCCTTTTTTTCTTTGCCTTAATTCTTCTACGCTATAGCTCAACTTGCAAGCCTGGCTGGAGTTCACCCCATCACTGGACAATGACGGAGTTGGGCCACGATGAGAAATAATCTACGCGTCTTGAAACCTTGCAGAAACCAAGAATGGGACCATTACGCTATGGGACGGGGGACAGCATAACAACAGAGAAATATTGTCATGGAAGAGAAACTAACCTAGTTGCGGTCAGGAACCGAGACGAACATAATTCAAGACTCCATGCTTCCGCTTCCTCTCCTTCTTTACTCCTCATGATCACTTAATCATGATCTCCTCAACACCCGCTTCCCCTTCAGCAGAAGAACAGACGAAAGACGTGCCAGTCGCTCATGTCAAGACTGGAGAGTCTAGATAGAATGCATGAAGGTCTGATACTGGCTTGAAGGATGTGTCAGTCTTGGTGTGGATCGATTTTTATGTCATTCTAATTTCACACCGTTTCTAAATATAAAATGTTAATATAACCATTTTTGACTATTATAGCTTATTATGATTATTGTATTATTGCTCATATGATTATTATTATTCTTCCTTTGCTTTCAAGCTTTTCTTTACGTTTCTTTTACTTTAATCCTCTCGCTAAATTTTCTAAAAACACCACTAAACAAACAACTCCTTATTATCGCATAGGCTGCAGCTCAAAAGCCCAACTTAGCCATTTCTCTCCTGCCCTCCCGTCTCCTTTCGCCTTGCCACCAACACCACCTCACCTGTTACGTGCCGGACACGGCACATAAGACGCAGGCATCGGCGGCATCCGCAAGAGCACACAAGTCCCAGTTCGGTGGACCAGTGTATGCAGGGTCAAAGATGATGGATTCTGCTCAGTCAAGGCGGATAAGCTCCTCTCATATGGCGGTTTCTTGGACCCGTAACATAACCCTATCCAAACTACCCTCTTCTGTTTTTCCCTTAAAAACGTCCCTTTTATTTTATTTTATTTTATTTTTTACCTTTTTACAGGAATAACCTCGTTATAATTGAGCTATATATAATCTTTTTTTATTAAACAGGCGCCGCGATATACCTAACCTAGACATTTTCTCTAAATTAGAAGAATAAGAAGAAGCGGAGGGGAAAAAAAAAAGAGTCAGAAATATATACGCATATTTGCGTGTCTGATGATTCCAAAGCCGTCCTTCGTTCCGGCTTGGATATTATGTCCTGGTGGGGAGCTTTTCACCTTGTTGATATGGTTTATGCGTACATGGCCGGGCATACAATTCCTGTTTGGCACTCGCGTGCGTTTACGCATTTTTGGTGACCACGAGGGAGGGTCGAAAGGGGGGCTGGCATGGCAAAGAAACGCATATACACACACATACACACATACACACACACACTAAAACAAAAGAAGGAAAGAAAGAAAGAAGGAAAGAAATAGTGAAAAGTAGAAGAAAAAGCCCCTTGTATATTGAAACCTATATTGAACAGTTGATTCTTTCCTGAATGCCCCCGCAGGCACACACTCCCCATGATCCCCATGAATGATGATGAATCGATAAACAGTGGATTATACTTGAACCCTATCGAACGAAATCTGGCACACATGCCCATACCCATACCCATACCCAAAATATAATTGCTACCAAAGCCCTCTTTTGCAGCGACACCGTTTCCGTTTCCGTACACCCTCCATGTCTTGCTGCGTTCGCCGTTTCCCCCCCCATGTCTGTGAACCAAAGTCGTTGTGACCATTTCTAGTGTTAAGGGACTGCCTCTCGCGCTACACGCGGAATGTTCGACGTGTTGGTCGTCTTTTTAATTTACTCCTGCATGCTCCACAATCGGTTGCTGGACCCATTTGATAATAAAAAAAAATCTTTGTCTTGCCCATGTATTTTGTAGGCTTTTTTTCTTTTTTTCTTTTTTCTTTTTTCTTTTTTTGGAAACACGACGAGCTAGTGCGCCGAGGAAGCCTTCAAGACGAAGGAGATCGTAATAGGAAAGAGTGACAAGAAGTTTTTTGAAGCCACAGCGAAGAAAGAAAGAAAGAAAGAAAGATGATGACAATGATGAGGATGATGATGATGAAATGCAATGAAATGATACTAAGATATATTGGGTATAAAAGGCGGCCTGGAAAGTAAAGCATTTGGCTCTCTTGGCCATCGAGCGAAAGCGTGCATTCAAAGGATTTGGAGTCCGGAGACAAACGACACAAAAAAAAAAGTTCGAGTTGTTTACCAAAGAACAAGATTGAAAAAGAAGAGCACAAGGTCCATAGAGGAGAGAGCTTTGCGCACAGTCATTTGAGACAGTGGGGAAAAATCCCAGCGTGCAATAACACTGCCGCAACCGAGGAACAGGCGGAATCAGTTCGGGGGGGGAAACACGTTCATCAAGAGGTCGTCTTTCTTGAGAAGAGAGGCGCAAGAGAAAAAGAGGCTGCAGTATCTGTTCAGATCTCTGGCCCGTCGTCTTCGTCCCGAAATCGAATCCCGCCTTCGACTTGAATGGCATCACGGACCCATGGTTGGTTGGCTACTTTATCAACAGTCCAGCGACTTCGGGCACGTTTGAGAAGGCCCTCGGTGATTTCCATCGCGCCAAGGAGTCCTTGTTCCTTGAACTTGGCTTCGCTGGCTTCGTGGTCCCCGTCCTCACCCGCAAATTCAACCCAGCGCCACTCAACTCTAGCAATCCGATGACTAGTTCGGCTGCGCATTCGGTGCGCATCACTCATACCAGGATGAGGATCAAAGGGTAGGCGAGACTCCAGAAGTGCATAGAGAAGCACTCCCAGCGACCAGGCGTCGGTAGCTCGACCATCGTAAGGCTGTCCCATGATTACCTCTGGCGCAGCATAATCATCCGAACCACAACGTGTCTCTAGCTTTTCGTCGTCTGCAATGCGCCGAGACAACCCCAAGTCGGCCAATGTGATGACAGATGTCGGAAATTTAGTCCAGTCGACAAGCGCATCTGCGAGCTCCGTCGGCGTCAAATTGACCAAGACATCTAAGAAGCGACACCATGTTCAGCTCTCATGATCCTTCCGAATGGGAGGCGGCGTGACGGCAGCGAAAAAGTTGGGAAAAGGGAGGGCGGTGGACATTGGCCTTGTATGGAATAGAAACTTGACTTACTCTCTAGTTTGATATCTCGGTGGACAATGTTCTTCTCGTGCAAATATTTCACCGCACCAATGAGCTCGGCAAAAATTCTTCGAAGTATAGCAGGCGTGACCAATTTTCTCTGGGCGGTCGCGATATCAAACAAATCTCCACCAGGACAGTAGCTCAGGACAAGGATGGCCCTGGTCGGCTCTATGCTCCAAGCTTTGAGATTGACAAGGGACGGGTGGTGGATGTCTTGCATGATCTCCAGTTCTCTTTTGAGACTCATTTCGATGCGTTCTTCACTCGCGCCACCGCGCGGACCGTGCTCGCATACCTTGACAGCAACAAGCTTCCTGCGATGTTTTTCGTCGGCCACAAAGGGCGAGGATGACTCAATCGCCTGGCCGTGATTCGATTTTTGATCAGTAGGCGCCGATTGGCTGCTTGCCAGCATGACACGACTGAAAGTGCCTTGTCCCAGGAAACCTATCGACCTCCAGCGACGGCGTTTTTTATCGTGTCTTCCGCAGGCCTCAAACCACTCATCATCACCATCCTTGGATATTGTTCCATCGCTCGAGTCCTTGGAGGATTCACTGGGAGGTGGTGTTGGCGGTTGCGCGACCGTGGAGGTGATTCCTCTTGACTCTGCAAAATTGATCTCCCTTCTCATGAGAGATTCCTGGCCTTCCGCGGAGAGCTTGTTGTTAACATGGGAACCAGAGACAACTACGTTTCGCTTGTGAGGTTGAGATGTTGTGTCTGGAACATATTCGCTGACGCTCCGATCCTTTGGATGATGAGCGCAAATATCATTCTGGGATGATGGTGTCAAGGCCAGCGTTTTATTGTCGGCATCTAGGACACCGTAATTCTTGCGTCTGGTGGAAGTGGCCGCAGTGCCGTCAGACCCGTCGGACTCGGTTTGTTTGTTAATGCCTTCCACTGCCGCAAGGGTGGTTTGCTGTCCGTCTTTCACTGGCCTATCTCTAATCTGAGGTGGTGAAGTCGAGCCTACGTTTAGCTTCTTCCATGGACCTGGAGAATCCTCTGAAAGTAGTGGACTCGGCAGGGGAGTCATGTCGCCCATTGCCGTGATGACGGGACTTGACAAGGTGCTGCTACCAGAGTTTCCAAAGGCACCATAATTATTTGCGAAAGTGGCTTTCAGGCTCGGTGTTCGAGACAAGCAAAGAAAATTGCTCGAAGAGGGTTTCTGGTTCAGTGTCCTTGGGGGCGATAAGCCAATATTGGCAGGATGGGCTTCACGGTCGCGAGCTATTGTAGATGTTGGAATCGGAATAGACCCGTTGGTGGAAATGCGAACAGGTGAGCTGTAGCCGTTTTCTTTCACTGACTGTTGAGGAGAAGTCAAGCGAGAGAGAAGAGTTGACGGCACGACAGTTTGAGACTCAAACGCAACTTGGGGCATGGGATCCGACATTGTATCGGGACTCTTGGCGGTAATGTTTGATACATGATTGCCGTGACCATTGTGGCTGCTGTTACTGAGTTCACCGTGGCATAATGAGACAGTCGGGCGAGATGTGCCAGCACTACTCATGGCTGTCGGCCGAGAAAAGCTGGGGAAAGAGAACAGAAGAAAAACGCGAAACGAAGAAGAGAGAAAAGGCTTGCGTCGACGGAGTCGATTGTGCAGGATCTGGCTGGTCGTGGGGCTATTGCTTCGCGTCAGCGCCTAAAAGTCTACAGCAGCGACATTGTAGGAAAAGCCAAGCGACAGGCGCACCCGAAATAAGGTTGATTTCCGATGAGAAGGGCCAAGCTCAATCGTCAGCAAGTCGCGAGACCGTACGGTACTGTATCGCAAATGGGTAGTGTCTGTCTTTTGTTGACGCCCGAGACGGCCACGGGATTTTTTTGGGGGGGAGGAGGGAAATATTTCAAGAGTGGGAAGGACTATGCCACGTCTCGCAGACGTCGCGACGGCGATAGAGCGGCGCGAGTCGAGTTGGATATGAATGGCTCTTCTATAACGAGATCATGAGGGCGGTGTTTGCTTGTGTGCCGTGAACACGGTCGGCAACAGGGCGCGTGAGGACGACGAATGCGGCGTGGGGTGACGACTCGATGGATGAGAAGCGCAATGTGGACGGGACCTGTTCGGAAGGGCTGGAGGGCTGGAGGGCTGGAGGGCTGGAGGCTGGTCAGGGGAGAGAGTGGTTGGTGGCAGCAGCTCCGAGGTGAGGTTGTCGATTATTAGCCATCAAATGGATCATTGATCCGGTCATGCATGACCCGTCGTCCTCCCGCCCGTCCACCTGTCCACTGCCCACTGTTCGCTGTTCGCTGTCCGCTATCGCTGTTCGCCAGCTGCCAGTCACGTCTGCAGCAGCTGCCTGGCCAAGGGAAAGTGGAGCTCGCTCTGATCCTCTCCCCAGCGTGTCCTGGGACGGCAGGCGCGGGTCAGTCGGAACTGCCGCCCAGCACTTTGTATGTACTTACTTTTGGTGGGGTTCTTCTTAAGGCTCCCCGCCATCGGACGCGTTCTGCTGCAGGCTGACCGCTTCAATTCAGTACCTACCTACTCTACATACTGTGCGCCGTACATACAATATTTGTGAGGTAAAGTACATGCACTTATACAGAAAAGACGAATGATCCCAGTGTCCTCATCTGACCTGGCCACGCCTGCGAATTGTGGCCGTGCCCGCATCTCCATAGCTTATTGGACCAGCCTGCAAATTGCAAAGGACCCACTACGACTTGATGCAGCATTTTGTTGATGCACGTGCTTGACTTGACCTTTCTACATACAGTACATAAATGAGCTATGTACTACAAAAAATCTGATCTGCATGAGTTTGTATACATGATGGAAACAAGAAACAATCTGTCTACGATTGCATTATGCATGCGCTGGCTTTGAATTGTGCACAATGCTTTATACGTCACATGCTCGTAATGACACATTGGGCTCCGGCAGCAGACATTCTTTTCTTTTTATCTCCTGTTGCACAACATCTGCCGGTCGCATGCTAGACTCATGAAGCATGCCGCCAACATCCTAATGCGGGGTAAACTCCAACATCGCTCCCATTAACAGCAACTGTAATGAGTTATGCCTACCGACTTCTGCAGCTAGTTACCGAGGTAATTAATGATCTGGGTAAGGCTTTTGCAATGATTTGTGCATGTATTGCCTTCTGCGTGCTCCGATATTCATGCCCTTGGATATTCCATCCACATTCAAGAGCTACCCTGCATAGCATAGATGAATCTGTACGGCATTTGCATCTCGCTGCCAGCGACTACTGTGGGACTCGCATCTTCTAGAAAGTAGCAACAAGATGAACGACGTCCTGACAGAGATAAGTGTCAATCCTCATTCCCTTCATAACCAAATAAAATTGAGGAAACCGGATGCGGCGACTGCGGGCATGACTGGTCTTGATACAGAGCATGAAGATCATAAATTCCTGCCCGGGTCATATAATTTCCTATTTTGGAGGGGGAAATTTCACAAGTAGTTTCATTCTTTCCGGCGAACGTATTGGATGACGACGAACCGACCGAGATGGCCACCAACAGGAAGATAAAGAAGAAAGGGTAAATTATATATCCAGTCGCAGAGGGCAGCGATGCTTGCTTTATTCGTGTGTTTCCTGCTTTCAAAGCACGGGCGTACAATTAATTGCAGCCAAAACGCATCAGCAATGCCTTGGACGCGCCCTATCGCATCCGAGGAAGTCTGGCGGATTGACGTGTTTTAAAACGGTCGCATGAATACCGGTACGTTGGATAAAACACCCGCGATCGACGAACCCCTACCCAGTCGGCACAGACGGGAAGCCGCACCTCCCCCGCATGTGTTTCAGGGGCAGCGACAAACAAATCCTGCTGCTGCCCGTGATTTGTGATTTATCCGTGTGGCGTTGACATGCCATTTACTTAAAATAAAAAGGAGAAGAGAAAGAAGAAAAGGGGGAGAAGAGCAGGAAATGCAGCACCGAGTTTCCGGATTTGCGATTGGTCCGCACTTGTAGGACGCACGCACCGGCCGACAAACATGGGGGAAGGGAAACCATTGAGAGGGTCAGAGTTGGGGTGCGGGCAAGGCGATTGCCGCTATCAAGTCGCACAACGGCAGCACAGCAACATTGAAGTTGACAGCACACGTGACAGCACACATGAGTCTGGTCGGGTGGTGGTGATGCAATGCGTAATGCGGAGAGTGCCGAGAGTCACAAACTGACGCTAAATGCCTTCCTTGATGCTAAAGTGCAGCTCGAACTACGCACATGAGTGTGTCCGTGCTTGAACATCCAAGTACCAGCCCACCAGACCCGTTAAAAACATTATTTCCAACAATAAACATCACGTACGGCATTGTCGCAGCACTTTTTTCCGGGTCTCAGTTGTGTCAATGCAATCCAACTTGCTGCTATCTTGAGCCCACGCGTGTTCCGAGAAGCAGCATGTGCACAGCACATGTTCAAACACATGTTCTTCATGCTGTAGATCTGTGATTTGCAGTTGCAGTTGCAGATGCACGTGCGCACTTTACTGTGTAGAGCTTTAGAGTGTGGCAACGTCTTTGTCGATATCACGGCTCATGTTTTCTGCCCTGCCGAGTTAACTTGACGGATGGATTGATGGCCAAGGAGGCCTCACGTGCCTGGCCACACGCCAATCAGATCAAGTCGCGTATCTAGCTGGTCTGTGTAAAGGAGGTGGGTCAGGAGGTGGGTCAGGAGGTGGGACAGTAGGTCACTGCCAACTGGAGGGAAGGAAGCGAGAGGCCCGGGAACTCCTCGTCCTTTGATCGATCTGGTCCGACCTTGGAAGCGTCTCGGCCGAAGTTTACCACGTATTCTTCGCCGGTGCCGCATTCAGCAAGACCAGCAGGCGGCAGTTTGACCCTATTTCCCTTGTTCTTCTCTCTGTTTTTTTTTTTGCCAATGCCCACTTCTTTCTCATCGATCACAGCCACTGAAATCTCCGGGTTGCCATCCAACCGAGGGAATATCAAGATCCAACATCACGTCGGGCAACTTGATGCAGCCAGATGGAAGGTGACTGGACAGTGGACTGAGAGTCGAGAGTCGCGAGGCTGCCGATCACTACATCCTGGGGCCTTGGCTCATCAGTGTCGACTGCCTACCTACCTACCTAGGTACCTACTTGCTAGACATTCGACATGTCCCAGTCTAGGTCCATGCGGCCACCACCACCAAAACGGACCACCAAAACGGACTCCTCAACGGACGCTTGGGGTTGGAACTTGGAGTCAATCATGACTCGAGAGGCCGCAAGGCTCGAGAGGCCGCAAGGCAGGGAGGACAGGGAGCAAAGCAACAAAGTCGCCTTTTCTGCATGCCCTACGCCATACTTGGCCAGCAAGTTGCCACCTAGTGCCTACTTTACTCGGTTAGTCTACAGATCTGGTGCTTGGACGTGCCGAGTTGGGACAGTCTGGAGACCCGACTCGGAACTTGATTGGACGGAACTGGGTTCTCGTTTCGAGGCCGTCGACAAGCTGGTCTCGCTCACGTCCGCTTCCTCTGGAATCCCACCGGCTCCTGCGAGCAGTCATGTTTCCCTCCCATTTGATATTGGTCGGGGCACATCTCGTAGACTTGATAAAGAGAGCTCCACCTGCATATCATGATGCGTTGCTGCCATAACTCACCCATTACTTCCCCTCGCTAATTCACCACCGCCCCTTTTCGTCTTTCTTTTCGCCGTCGTCATCATCACCACCGCTTCTCACCGAAGAAACTTACGACTAGAGACGATATCGATATCGCAGTCTCACACTCATTGCTTGGATCTCGTCCCGACACATCTTCACTCCAAGAACAAGCCCCATCGCACTTTTATTAGACGACTCTAAACCAAAACGCCCTTGTTCTATTTGTTGAACCGCAAGCTTTGAATCCAAAGAAAGAAGGAAAGGAAAAAAACACCAGGGGTCGCTGGTATCCAGACTGTTGATATGCGAAACCCACTGGCGCTTGCCTGCCTGGCAAGCATGACACTGCCTCAGCTTTGTCTTGCGGCCGAGGGTGCTGCGCCGACGCTCGCCAAGTTGACTTCTTCATTGGCCACGGTGCCATCTTGTGCGGTATGATATTTGCTGTTTTTGAATTTTCAAGGCCAAGAAAGAGCAGACAGGAGCGAAAGGAGAAACAGAAACTGGCCAATAACAACTCACCCCGAAATCACCAAGCTGACAAAACTTTGGTGCTGCAGCTATCATGCCTCGTGACATCCGTCGCCCAGGCGAATTGCTCGGCTGCCGATCCCCAATGTGTGTGTGTAGAGCAATACACTCACATTACAGACTTGGCCACTCCGTGCATCATGTCAGCTTGTAACCTAACAGACGCCTTGTGTAAGTCCCTAATCTGGTCTTCAACCGGTCTATTCGACCAGAAAGAACAGCCAACCAATGGCATGGTCAAAACTGAAATCGCACAAAGTACTGACGCAAAGTGTCGCTTCAACTCTCAAGTCACCAAGAACTTGACCGAAACCGTCTGTAACAGACCTATTCGAGACAAGAGCGGACAATACGACGCCATGAATCTGAGCATGGGTATCATCACGTGCTTCATTGTCGTCGTGCGACTCCTGTACAAGCAATTCTTCAGCTACCAACGAAAGTTGTCCTATGACGACTGGGCCATTATGTGGACTGTCATCCTAGGGGTTCCATGTACCATCATCAACACTGCCGGCTTGACAGCGCATGGCCTAGGCAGGGATGTTTGGACGATCCCGCCCTCCACTCTTACCGTGTTTGTGGAATACTTCTTCATCATCGAGGTCATCTACCTGGCCGAAATGGCGATTGTGAAGCTCAGTCTCTCGCTATTCTACCTAGCCATCTTTCCCGGCAAGACGATTCGTCGCCTCTTGATGGCAACCTGCATTCTCAACGTTCTCTATGGTGTTGCCTTTGTTACAGCTGGAATTTTCGCGTGCACTCCCGTGAGCAGGTACTGGACGCAGTACGTGGAGAAGGACTCGGTCGGTTATTGCATAGATCTCAATCTTTTTGCTTGGCTGCACGGCGCGTTCAACGTTGTTCTGGATGTGTGGATGATTGCTCTTCCTCTTAGCCAAGTCAAGGGCTTGGAGATGCACTGGAAGAAGAAGTTTGGTGTCGTCGTCATGTTTTTGATGGGTACATTGTAAGTCTTTTCCAAACCTTGACCTCCGCGCTACCTCGTATCTCGTTGTCTCGCTGTCAAGGCGTAGCTGTTGCATACGATGTTTCTTTCCTCTTCAAATTTTTCAACAAACAACGACAAGCGCTGACTGGTATTGCACATAGCGTCACCATCGTTACTATTTTGAGATTGCAAAGTCTTATCTACTTCTCCAACTCGACCAATCCAACCTGGGACAACTGGATCATTGGTTGGTGGTCCACCATTGAAGTCAACGTTGGGATGATCTGCACTTGCCTACCGACCTTGCGACTGATGCTAGTACGCGTCGCGCCGCGCATCTTCAGCACCAACGGGTCGAAAAATGAGTCTCATTGTACGCCCAACTCACATGGTTCGTCCCGGAGACATAGCAACGCTCTACGGAACAAACCGTTTGACATATCAAGCATCGAGATGAGCGCCGTAGAGGAGCGGAGGTGGAAAGATAGTGTATAACACTCGATTATCCCGTCGTCTCTTTTTTTTCCCCCCCAAGTTGTTTTAGGCCTTTTCTTTTACGGGTTGCGTGGGAGTTTGGGTGTGAGCGAAATCTGTCATAGCCCGTATTTTTTTCCCATTGCGAGGCGAGTCATGTCTCGCGAGTTCATGTACATTATTGAGGCAGCATTCTGTCTCCCAAGTTTATATATCCGTCAGAACACCCCGTCTTTGCGGGGTCCTGACAAACTAAGCGCCTTCCGTTATTTGTTTCCGCCTTTGACTGCAAGTGAAATTTGGATTCTAATCACGGAGGTGCAGTCTTCTCGGCATCAAGGAGAAAAGTGCCAGAAGTCAAGTGGCGTTGGTGGCGTAAGCGACTGACTCACGAGTATTGTATGCACGTCATTGAGGTGGCCCACTTTAAACGGCGAGCGTGGCGGGGCAGGCTTTAATTGATTGTCCAAGTGCCACAACCAAAGACGCGCCTCAACGCGCCTCGACGCGTCTTCTCTCGAACTCGGACCCCCCTTGGCTGTTGACGTTGGCGTTGACGTTGGCTTCGTTCACGATATACCCAGAAGGCTCCGAATATCTGAGCTAGACGTCATTGCTTTAGGTGATACTGAGTATTTTCCACCACCCCATCTGCCACGATGCTGCGACAGGATTACAATCGGCTAGATCCGAAGCGACGCAATGTCCTCGATCATCGAAAGAAGCAGTTCGCCACGCCTCAGTACAAGGACGCCGAGTATCCTCACCGACTCAATTTTTACACGGATGCGCCGACTGCGGACATTACGCTCGAGCAGTTTGAACAATGGGCCATTGATCGACTGAGAGGTTCGTCGCCATCTTATCTTTTTCTGCCTTTTTTTTTCCCCTTCTTTTTCTTTTTGACAAAGCAGTTTTGTACCTCCCTGTACGAGACACCATGCAGAGACCCAAACAGAAAAAGGCTGACAAACAAAACAAAATCCGTCTAGTTCTGGCTGAGCTGGAGGCGTGCTCCTTTCGCAACCGATCACCCGCCGACACAGCAACTCACATGAAGCCCATACTGGACAAATACATCCCTCTCGACACCAACAGCTCATCATCAGCACGCTTGCTGGCACAGCGGCAAAAGGACCATTACAGCCACTTCATTCTTCGGCTGGCTTTTTCCTCCACCGAGGACTTGCGCCGCCGCTTCACCCGTGTCGAGACCATGCTCTTTCGCTTGCGCTTCAACAACGATGACTTGTCTGAACGATCTGCCTTTGTGTCGAGTCTGGATCTGGACTGGTGGGAGGCCGTGACGGAGGATGAGAAGAGGCAATATGCTGCCGACTTGGCGGCCATGAATGGCATGGTGGGCAAGAAGGCTGCTGCTGCTGCTGCTGCTGCAAGTGAGGACGACATGTGGTTCAAGGTTGATTGGGAGAGAGTGCCGGACCTGGTCGAAGGCCGGAGAGTCTTTTTGAAGCAGGGCAAGGCGTTTGTACCGGGACGCGAACAGTCGAGTATGGTGGTGGCTGAGTTTTCGTCTCGTTTGGAGAAACAACTCGAGGTATGACGCTCTCTCCATGATGGGAGTTGGGTTTATTTTCTTCCTTTTCCTTTTCCTTTTCCTTTTCTTTTATTTTTCCTCCTTTTCCAGGATTGACTGACATCTCCTTCTCTGTTCAATAGCTCACTGCTCGGGCACTACCACGTCTTGATGAAGACGATCGTCTAACCCCCATCCTGAATCACCTTTCCAAGAATTTCATCACTCCCGATTGCGCCTACGTTTCCGGCTCGACCGCCCCCGCCGGTGCTCAAATCACCGCCTCCAACATTGACAACCTGTCGCAACATTTCCCGGCCTGCATGTCTCATTTGCACCGATCGCTGCGGCGAGACGCCCATCTCAAGCACTACGGCCGTCTGCAATACACATTGTTCCTCAAAGGCATCGGCCTGAATCTGGAAGAGTGCCTGATGTTCTGGCGGAGTTCCTTCCACAAGGTCACCGACGATCAGTTCAACAAGGAATACCGATATAATGTGCGCCACGCATACGGTGAGGTGGGCGGCGACTCGAATCGCCGAGGCGGTGGCTACAGCCCCTACAGCTGTCAGAAGATCTTGACAGAACACCCGCCCGGCCCGGGCGAGGCCCACGGATGTCCGTACCGACATTTCAACATGGAGAACCTGACGGCTCTGGTCCAAGCCATGGGTGTTTCGGACCGATCCGTCCTCCAGGGCATCAAGGAGGACAAGGACAAACAAAAGTTTCACATGGCTTGTAACCGGTACGTTCCCCCCCCTTTTCCATTATTGTGAATCTGAACACCTGCACGTCAGAGACACCTAAAGTGAACTAAACTGATTTCTAACCCCTTGTTCTTTTTCTTTTCTTTTCTTTTTTTTTTCCGACCCAAAACAACAGAGTATTCGAACATATCCACAAAGCCGAAATAAAAAAAGCCAAGGACGACAGCGTCATGACTGCCAATCAGCTCGAAACCATTGTCCACCCCAACGAATACTTCAAGCGCAGCTACCTGCTCAAGAACCTAGGCAAGGATACCGACGTCAAGATGGAGGATTAAAGCCTGTCTTTGTTGCTGCGGAAATGGTTCTGTTCAAGCAGAGAGTCCGTGCATGGGGATCGGATTGTATTGGTGTTGATATGTGTATGTGTATATGATTGGGACGTGGAGTCAGCAGGACGTGGTACGACACGGCGGCGCATGGCGTTTTGTTTTGGCGGATATTGGCCCTTTTTTTAAAGAGTGCGTCGGGTTTGCGTTTTGAACGTGGTATACCTTTTGCATTCATAAAAAAAAAGAATAATGGTAAATAAATATTGGAAACAACAAAAACCTCACATCTGGAATCGCCATGCCCTGAAATTGTAGACAACTCCATCACGTCTTTATGGCGACAGCGCCCTGTAGCATGGTAATTGGGCCAGAAACGTGCGGGAGGACAAATAAACACAGCACTTATTGTACGTACTCATTCATACGCTCATGCGTGTGGCCAGATGGGAGATGACGGCTCCTGAGATTCGTGCACAGAAAGGGACATGGCTTGGGTTGTTGTTGTTGTTATTGCTAGTTATTTTCCTTTTTTCCCTTTTTTTTATATAAAATAAAAAGGAATGAATTAAAAAAAAAAGAGAAAAAGAAGAAGAAAAAAAAAAAAAAAAGTTATGATAAATAACGCAAAACATAAAAAACAAAAGTTGCGGCCAGTGTGACTCGAACACACGACCTTCAGATAGGCATCCGTAGGATTGAAGTTGACTTCAGTCTGACGATCTCCCAGCTAATCTATGGCCGCAATGAGAACTTGATCCAAGCGGGTCGATAGGGAGCATTATGAAGAGCGGCTGGAGGTGACCAGTGCAGAGGTGACTTTTCTATCAGGTAAGTAGGTAGGTATGTACTTCCTACATACTAGGTACCTACTTGATTTAATGTATATACGCACATTATGATTTATTATATTGAATGCTCAAAGGTGTGTTTTACACAGAACTAGAGGTTTTACTTTCTGGCGCGTGGGTTTGATTGACATGAGCGAGCGGGTGTATTTTTTTTTTCTCTTTTAAAAAAACATGATTCCTGGTGAGTTGACGCATTGGATCGTCTTGTCCATGTATTCGCACGACAGTCGCAACCCCACGAAGAGCTGATGCGGGACACACATCCATGGCATGACACGGAGGAGCACAGATGAGGACTATCGCCAACACGGCTTCGTGTTGTCGTGAGAAATGCACGTGTTGTGGCACCTGAACCGGGGGAATGAAAACAGCCAGCCCTGACGAGCGGTGCAACACGAGAGGGAATGGGGCCGACGGCGAGAACCCAATACGAATGCAACTACCATTGCACGGCAACGCAGTCGCGATTTTCGAGCATCACACAATCACACAAACGGCAAAGGAACACAAACACGGCATATCGGCTGTGGCGCCCCGCGCACACATGGCATCCGGAATTTGTGCAACCGCGCCGACGGCCGGACGTGTGCCCAAGTGCCAACCACGTGCCACCACGCGCGGCGCAACAACATTCCATATTCCATATTCCATATCCATTCCTGCCTCAGTCCAAACAACGAAACGAAGCACTGGACAAACGCGCCAGCCCGTGGGAGGGTGTGTGTACGTGGTGTGTGTATATGGGTCCAAAAATCGCGTTTTTTTTTTTTTTTGCTTGTCAAGCGACGGGACACGGAAATTGCTGGTCCTTATCTTTTCCCTCCTCCATCTTGTCCGTTTTCTTTTTTCCCCTTTTAATAAACGAGCGTGCAAAAAACGCTGGGCGGAAACTGCACCAACAAAAAAAAAACAAAATCTGCCCAGGAGGCTGCGTGGCAAGTCAACAGAAATGGGAAGGAACTGGGAACGGAGAACGGACCAACCAGACCAAGCAGACTAGAACAGACGAGACCTGCTAGCGCTGCCAAGGCCTTCTAGAACCGTCCAGAATGCCGTGTTGCCGAATGGAGAGGAGAGCTGGGGCCAAAGTGCGGTCGGCATAAGATCAGATAGTACATGTAGATGAGATGAAGGACAGAGGACCAGAGGACAGAGATGAATGATGGATGTAGGAGCCAACTAATATGTAGATTGGTTTTTTTCTTTCTTTCTTTTTTTTTTTTCCTTTTTTTAATAA
>SRPT01000666.1:0-16968 GCA_018360205.1 Claviceps digitariae
TCTTTCATTCTTTTTTTTTTTTTTTTTTTCAGAAATCCATTCTCTCCCCAAACCTCCTGCTTACCTTTCTCCGTGTCAATAACATGTAGTCTTTGCAACCTGGTGTGGTCCTTGTCAAGGAATCGCGCCGATATACGAAGCACTCGCCAACGCGCTGTCGCGAGCCAACGCAGTCACGTTCGTCAAGGTCGACACCGAAGCGAACATGGTCCTAACGGAGGAGTACCGAGTCGCTGCTCTTCCGACATTTATACTGTTCCAGGATGGCCAGGTCGTACACAAGGTCAAAGGCGCCGACCCGGAGGCACTCCGCAGAATCATACAGACACTGGTGGCGGAGGTGGATTCGCTTGGCGAAGGCAGCGGCAGCGGCGAACCCTGGTTTGGCGCAGAGATTCCGCGAGGCTACCTCGACATTACAGACCAGATCGAAACCAGAAACTGCGAGCTTTTAAACGCCGAAGAGGGAGCGGGCTCCGTCGCCGTACTGTTCGAGAACAGCAAGCCTGACGCCTTGGTGAACAAGGGAAAGGGCTCGGCAAAGGACTTTGTGCGCAGCGGAGCTGATGACCAGCTTTTGCTGTTTGTTCCTTTTCAGGGATCGGTCAAACTCCACACACTGCAGGTTCGTGCGAACGCTGCGGCCGTTCATTTCTCGTGTCTTGTATAACCGTGGCGTTCCAAAGCGGAACTCCCCTGTGCTAATACAGAGAGAGAGAGAGTATAGATCACGTCAGTTCCCGAAGAAGGACAGGACGAAATATCGCGACCCGAGGTCCTTCACTTGTACATCAACAGGCCCCAAAACATGGACTTCAACGAAGCAGACGATGCCGAGCCGACGCAGGTCATCACGCTCACGCCAGAGGACTGGAACTCGGACGGCACAGCAAACATTAATCTGCGCTTCGTCAAGTTCCAAAAGACCACCACTCTGATCTTGTATGTACAGAAGGGGGCGGATGGAGCTGATGCAGTCCGGCTGGACAGGATCAAGTTCATTGGCGACGCCGGCACAAAGCGAGAGATGGGTAAACTCCAGAAAATAAGTGACGTTGAATGAGCAGCCAACCACGACGAAAGGACATGCATGAGTTATGAGATGTCAGAAAAAGAAAGAGAGAAAAAAAAAAGAAAGAAAAAGAAAAGAAAAGTAGACATGGAGTGGCTTTTTTCGTGGGCAACGCAGCGACGCCTTCACGTCTAGGACACAAGCCGCACAGTTTTCAGCTTGGGTACAAACTTGGCAAGAAACCGACACACAGCACGTAGCATTCACGGCGCATCAAGTATCATCTTTTTTTATAAAAAGAAAAAAAATAGACATTATTATTTGTGCTCTCTCCAGAAACATGGCACAACGTACAACGTACGTATGAACATACTATCTTGTCCAGCCTCCGTGTCGACGATCCCGTGCACAGAAAAACACATGGAACCAAATGACATTCAAAGCCGGCTTGCAATTATAATTCATCTGTGGCACAACTGACGCTGCGAAGGTAGATCCATGGAAGAATGGGATTCGAGCAACACGGGTGAATAGTTTTCATGTCATGCCAGCCGCACGAGGAAGAAAAAGGGGGAAAAGAGGAGGAAAGCGAGGGGATGGGGCGTGGAATTTATCTGGCTCGTGGGTGTGGACATGTTCGCTGAGTCAGCTTTTTTTTTTTTTTCATATTTTCCTTTTCACGTTTTTTTTTTCTTGTCCTCTATTTCGGAAAGGAGGAGAGTGAGTCCCGTTTTGGTGCTAAAAAAAGAAGGGAGTGGGGCTGGGAAGGTGGGGCATCTCACATCACGGCTGCTTTTTTTTTTTTTTTTCGTATTATGAGATTGGGAAAGGGAGGGGGGGTTATTAGGATTTAGATTGTGCAGTGTACGATTTGTGCATCTTTTGCGTTTATAGACGTATGTTTGTTAATGTTCAAAATAAAATTCAAAAAAAAAAAAAAACATTTTTACTGGCCGTTGGGCAGGGCGTGGTTGTTCAATCACATGGCATGCATGCTCGGCCTGCCGGCCACGCCCCAATAAGGCGTTTGGGCGTGAAACATGCCAAAACACACACACACACAAACCAACAAGCCCATCCATGGAAAACTTGCTCAACTGGAGTCGAGTAGCATGCAGAACTTCGCAATGGAACCAACCCCCCTGCCCGTGTCGTCTTGCCCACTGCACGTGCGCGGCACGGAGCTCGGTCCGCGCTGTCTGTGGTCGGGCCAAAAAGCCAACATGCTCGGTGCCGGGTATTCAAAATAAATTTGGGACCCCCCCTCCCCCTAGGCCGTGTCATGCGACGCCCATTGGGCCGCCTGGACCAAATAGCCTCCACGCTAGGACGCGCAATTGCCATGACTTTGCTTCCAGTCTCCATAGGCTATTTACAATCAATGGGCCACCGCTTTCATCGGGCGGCATCAGACGAGCCCATCCTTTCCTTTTTTCCTCTTTTCCCGAATGGTGTGTTTGGGAACGCGGTGGCCCTTTTTTTTTTTGGATTCTCGTCATCTTCGTCAGCCGGGCGTGAGCGCTCTTTCGCTCATCTGTTTATATCGTTTATTTTTCTTTCTTTTATCCCCCCCCCCCAAACTATCACGACCAATGGCCCTCGTCGCTCGGGCTCGATATTGAGAAATATCATTATGCGTCGTGGTTCTCCCGTCAGGTATAATCATCATCGTCATTATCGTCGTCGTCGTCATCATGAATTGTCAAATGCCACCAGCGTTTGCCCAGGTCTGAAATCAAGTGCCCCCGACGTTAACTCGACGTGACGGACTCAGGTCGTGAGGTTTTTTTTTTTTTTTTTTTTTTTTGGCCCCGCGTCTCTCGTGTATGATCCCGAGGGACACTTCTTTAGGAGAACAGAACAAGGGTGGCGTTTTTTTTTTTTTTCCTTTTCCATTTGGTGGTCCTGAATAAGCAGCATGTCCTATCTGCCGTTGTTGGCCCCAAAGCCTGCCGGGGAGCAGGTCGAGACGTCTGTCATCATCGTGAACAAGGAGCACACGGAGGAGGATTGGGAGTGTCACCGGCATCTTATCGAGCGTCTCTATATCCGTGAGAATCGGAGGCTGGTGGACACAATGGCCATTATGGCAGCAAAGCATGGGTTTGGTGCAACGTAAGTCTACTGGCGGCTAGGGCAAGGGGGGGGGTTGATTCTCGAAGTCGTGGTGCGATGATGTCTTGCGGCCAGAGGATGGAGAGGGAGAGACAAGAGAAGAGACAGTGGAGGAAGAAGGAAGGGGGGCGCGGAAAAGGAGAAAGAGGAAATGGTAAACTGATGCTTAGTGCTAGGGAGCAAATATACAAGAAGAGGTTGAAGAAGTGGAACATTCGCAAAAGGTCATATCGCAAGAACTCAGCAAGTCCGGTCACCTCGACGCCGCCGACCAATGAGGACGACGATGAAGATGCTGCTGCCGTCTCCGCTACCTCCGCTCTCTGTGCGACCGCACGTTTCGATGCAGCAGCAGCAGAAGCAGAAGCAGCAGAAGCAGCAGAGGCGGGAAACCATTCATGCTGCGACGAGGTGGGCGGCGGCCAGCAAGCTGTCGGCACGTCCATGGTTGTTGCGCCAAGCATGATGAGACTGGCGCCATACACGGGTCTCGAGCTGGTCCTCGACAATGTCCGCTCCTGGAGTCTCTGCAAGCTGGAGACGACAGACGTGGTGGCGGACTCGATGATGGAGTATCTCGCGAACCCGGGCCAGCCTCCCATCCAGGACAGCCGCACCATGTACCGCACCTTTGAGCTCGTCTTTGACCTCTGGCACCGCGGCAAGGGCCAGCTGGCGGGCATGGCAGCGCGGAGGGCGTTTTTCATCCTCGAGTTTGTCCTCACGGAAGACCACCCGGACCTGATCTGGCACATCCTCGACACCATCTACGACATGGTCGACCGAGGCCACATCCAGCTGCTGGCCATGTTCCTCAAGCACGCCGGCGTGCTGGCCACGGCGCGACTCCCGCGTGAGCATCCCCTCGTCGCCATCCTCCACGAGCTGCTCGGCTGCGATTACCAGACCCCGCGAGGCCGCCAGTACGTCTGCCATCTGCTGCGCTGCGCCTGGCTGCGCAACGTCGACATCCTCAGCGACCAGGTCGGCTCGCTCGCCGCCAGACACCTCTGGCTCTACGAGCAGCTCATCTGGGATGGCCGCACCGGCCTGCGCAAGGGCAGCCACCTGGCGCGCAAACAGGACACCATGACGGCTGCCCTGTCGAGCATGCATCTTCTGCAGCAGAAGCAGCAGCAGAAGCAGCAGCAGCAGCAGCAGACGGTCATGGACGACTCTGACTCTGGCTGTGTATCTGCCTCTCCCTCTCCCGCCTCCCGCGTGGACCAACTAGACCGGCTACGCACCATGGCCCTCATGCTCGAATACACGCAGATGGATCTCGGCAACCGAGACCAGGCAGAGCACCTGGCCCTGGACCTGCTCCAGCGCACGCGACAGGGTGCCAACGAGAGCCGCTCCGACGCCCGCTTCCACGCCTACGCCTGCAAGATGCTCGCCCGGCTGCAGGAGCATCGCCAGGACTGGACCCGCGCAGAGGACAATCTGAAGCAGGCCATTGAGAAGAGAGAGTCGGCCCACGGGACCGGCTCCGACCTGCGCGTCATTCGCGACATGTGGGTGCTGGCAGGCCATTACCAGCGCGTTGGAAGGCACGCTGCGGCAGAGCAGGTGGTCAACGAGGCCGTCTCGAGGGCAGAGACGTTGCTGAAAAGCATCGACTGAGACGAGACATTTGTTTCCGCATGGCGAGTTCGTTTTCATTTTCAGGCAGCGCAGTGCAGTGCAGTATAACGCAAGGGGCTGGCATCTAGTCACTTTTTTTTTTTTTTGGTCGTTTGGGAACTTGGGGAATTCAATGACTTTTATGATGACAAATTGGTGTCGGGTTAAAGCTAGACCTAGCTTTTACCCATGTACGTATGTATAAATGTATTTCTATAAAGTACCTACCTACAGACGCATATAAAGTATGTGCACATGATGCAATGTATGCCGTCGCTCCTTGGAATCTAGCCCCATGCACGTATGGCGCGCGTCCCACACCAACCAGATCCCGCCACAATGACGTTGTCCTTTTCTCCTCCTAGCCTTCACACTCGACCGAACACTCGAGCAAAACCACCACACACAATGCCCGCAACTTACACCCACCCCCGCCAGATCTCAACATTGAAACCTCCCGATCAAATGCCCGTCTGAGCATTTCCCTCGCCCCTATTACGCACGGCAGATCTATTTTTCGTTTTCTCCAGAAACTTTCTTCTGGGCGCCCCGTCATGGCTGGGCCTCCCCCCAATTACTGCAAGTCATAGATAGCAGATAGCATCCCCCCCTCCCCCGGCACGACAGCACGACAGCACGGCTAACACCCCCCGGTTCACTAGATGCCATTCTCGGAGTGTCGGACACGGCGACAGCGGCGCAAATCCGGGATGCATACAAGCGGTACGTGTTGTCTTGTGGTCTTGACGTTATCTACGTGTGCACATCCCCGGGAGAATGTACTTTTCACAGTAAAATGCATTGTAATCAAAGACAAAAGAAGAAGAAGAAGAAGAAGAAGAAGAAGACCTAATAAATTGCCTGCAGGGCCGCTTTAAAAACCCATCCGGATCGCGTCGCAGCCGACTCTCCAGATCGAGCTTCCCGCACACGTAAATTCCAGCTCGTCAACGATGCTTATTTCACGCTGTCGGATGGTGCGCGTCGGCGCGAGTACGACGCCCAGCGCAGGCTGTTTACGCCGCCGTCGCCGTCGCCGGCCGCCGAGGCGGATCCGTTTGCGGAGGCGGATGAGCAGGAAAGTCCGGGGCAGCAGCCCGGTGGAGAGGGGCCGTTTTCGTGGGCTTGGAACTACTTCAGCGGGCGGCAGGGTGGTGCTGGGCCTGCGAACCGGGAAGAGGCGGAGAGTGCGCAGTTCAGCAGTGTGTTTGAGGAGATGATGCGGGAGGAGGGCATGGCGGAGGAGGGCACGAATCGGCCGACCAGCAAGTTTTGGAGCATGGTGGGCGGCGTGAGCGGCGGGGCGTTGGGTTTTATTGTCGCCAATGTTCCGGGCATGGTTGCTGGGGCGGTGGCCGGGAATAGACTTGGTGCGGTGAGGGATGCCAAGGGCAAGAGTGTGTATGCCGTCTTTCAGGTATGTTGTCTTTCTTTCTCCTTGGCTGTTCCCTTTTCTTGTTTTTTTTTGGGGGGGAAGGGGGGGGTCTACTTTGGCACGAGGGGAATTCGCTGGGCGATTGGATCTCTTGCTGCACGCTTCTGGTCTGACGACGCTTTTGTCACATGTAGGAATTGCCGCAGGCCGATCGCGCAATATTGTTGAGTCAGCTTGCTTCGAGAGTGTTTAGCCATGTCACGGGAATTTGAGAGGCCATGCTTGTTGGGTCATGAGGATGAGGATGAGGATGAGGATTGGAGGGCCTGGTTCGATGTGTTCGGGGGACGGAGGGCGGCATTGCTTCATTATCGTTATTGGTCGTATACACCGAGGCTCATCGAGGAGCTGTTAGATATTATACCTAGGTGGGTAGTTGGAATGACATTCTCACGGATTACACACACAGTCAATGTTCCCGTTCCTGAATCGACCAGAGTGCCGATCATGAGCCGGGAACGTGCTTTGGTAATGCATGGCCTATACCGGCGGCGTCTAGGAAGGAACCTCCAGAGGTGTCGTATGAGGCCCGAGGCGACGCCGTTGCATGAGCTAGGCGTACGTGTTACTCACTGTTCGCCTCGCGTTTTGCATCCAGCTGCACTGCCAATCCTGGGCCATCTTTTGACGTGGTCATCTCATCATGAGCATCGTCATTCTGCGCTCTTGCTCCAGGTGTCAACACAGACGTCAAGCAATGAATTGATGCCAGAAGAGACCACATACATTTTGGCACCCGAGCGAACTTCAGTTCACAACGAGAATAAAACTCGCTTGTCCTAAGCCGAGGCCTGTTTTTTTCTTCTTTTCTTCTCTCTTTCAGATCTACATCATATCCATAACTTTGCCAGAATCGAATGTGTCGTAAAAAAAAATATGTCATACGTCGAAGAAATCCTAAACCATCAATCGCCATGAATGTCCTTCTTCTATCTTCGCGGAGGGGGGTTGAAACCGGGTGGCGCGCCAGGAGGATTAAAGCCAGGGGGAGGGAATTGGGCGCTGCCCGGGAAGCCCCCCGGTGGTGGAGGAAAGCCGCCAGGAAATCCGGGAGGTGGACCTTGAGGATTGTTAGATTCTTGTCGATGCCATCTCATACGACAATGGATTGATTGAAACTTACCGCCTCGTCCAGCACCTGGAAAGCCGGGAGCGCCAGGGAAACCGGGAAAGCCTGGGGGAGGAGCACCTGTACCAACTCCAGCTGCAGGTCCCTGATGTTTGATTAGAAAAGAAAGTCATTCGTCAAGCAGAGGCAGCAAGACTTACAGCCAACGAGGGAGGAGGAGCGCCACGGCCAGCGGGTTTAGCAACTCCAGGCCCCGCAGCAAGCGTAGAGGGTATTCCGCCAGGAACACTCTTGCCCAGTCTAGCACTAGGATCGGCCGGAGGAGGAGATTCGACGGAGAGGGAAATGATGTGAGCGCCTCGAACAATGGTCAGACCAAGGGTTCTCTTCTCCTCCGTCTCGACGAGTTGAGCCGTTGAGCCGGGAGCGGATGGCTTGTTGGCCTTTCTCTTCACGCGACGGAATTCTTCGGTGTCTGCAAGCACTAGATTCATGTGCTGGGGACGATAATTAGTATTTAGTGAAATCAAAGACGAGCTTCTTGTTCCTACAAACCTTGTCGAACGCAAGCATCTGACCGGTCATGGCGCGTCCGTCATTGAGGGTCACACGCATGCGCCAGTTGATCTGTCCAAAGCGAGTAAGCCTCTACCGTCGCGTAAATAATTCTCGACAGCGCAATGTGTTGCAGCATCTGGGGAAGGATAACGTACGTAACCGGCCTGAAGACATATCAAAAGGTTAGCATCGCGAGAACAGACGCGCGAAATCATCGGGGACACTAGATGAGCAAACAGAAAGACATACCATCTTTCCTTGTTTGTTCGACATCCTGTTGGTCGAAGTTTTGAGTTCTTGCTAAAGCAAAATCTCGAGGTTTCAAAAAATTTGGGGAGCTGTCCGCGGAGCTTTTCTGCGACCGCTCGACTGTCACTCACTGCTCGGCGCGCGAAAGTGAGGATGATGGTGCAGCTCCAAAGTTTTGCGGAGCCTCACATAGAAGGCTGCAAGTGAGGTACAACTGCAATGTACCTATTTAACGCTAGACCACTTACAGTTGCGTCAAGTCCCACTTTTGTATCCGCTTCGCTTGAGGGCACTCAAACCCTCGAATTTTCCCAGGAGACTCACAAAATTCTTGACCCGCTCGTTCTGCCGGTACAATCTTGAACTCTCGACGATCGACGAAGCCTCACATCCCTCGACAACAGCAGCAGCCATGGCGTCCGACAAGGCTAACAACCCCATGCGGGAGCTCAAGATTCAGAAGCTGGTTCTGAACATTTCCGTCGGCGAGTCTGGTGACAGACTGACCCGTGCCGCCAAGGTGCTTGAGCAGCTGTCCGGTCAAACTCCCGTCTACAGTATGCGAAATTTCCCAACATATCCGAAACTCGACATTGAGCAGCAACTAATTCATAATGTCAACAGGCAAGGCCCGTTACACTGTCCGTACCTTCGGTATCCGACGTAACGAAAAGATTGCTGTCCACGTCACCGTCCGTGGCCCCAAGGTGAGCGACATCCGATAGGATTCTCTTTTGTTTTCCAACACCTCCGCAGGCCTAGCGCCAGACATGCAAACTAACTGTGGTCCTAGGCCGAGGAAATTCTCGAGCGTGGCCTCAAGGTCAAGGAGTACGAGCTGCGCAAGCGCAACTTCTCTGAGACTGGCAACTTCGGCTTCGGTATCAGCGAACACATCGATCTCGGTATCAAGTACGACCCTTCCATTGGTATCTACGGCATGGACTTCTACTGCTGCATGACCCGACCTGGTGAGCGCGTCACTCGCCGCCGTCGCATGAAGAGCACCATCGGTGCCAGCCACCGCATCAAGCGCGATGAGACTGTCAAGTGGTTCAAGCAGAGATTCGATGGCATTGTCCGATAAACTTAGGACGCTAGGGGAATGGGGTGTTTTCTTTTCTGTTCTTTTACGGATGGTCATGGCGAACATGTTTAAAAAGTGTGAAAATGGGATCACGCGGGTCATGTATTTGCTATATGCCTTTTGTTGCATCCGCTCGACCAAAAATAGAGTCGAGCGTCGGCCTCAGAGACCGACCGGCGCCCTTGCCGGCTTCCGTAAAGACCTTGTTTTTGAATGTGACGTCTCTTCCAAAAGAAAAGTTGACTCTTGTATATTGCTTCTGTACTGCGCAACAGATGCACACTCGACATGTTTCTCTGTTTTCACCATATCCGCCCAATTCGCCAACCATTCTGGCTGGTATACATTGGACACAAAATGTTCTCCTGTGGAGAGGCCGCGTTTGCGTCGAGGGGCATGATCATGTTGCCAAGATGACAATTCGATACGTCGAATGGACCAGAAGAGTTGTGCCAGATCCTTTTGTCAAGCCTTGTAGTCGATGAAGCAGCTGCCATGGCTTGATGGCTGGTAGGATTGGGCTTTATAATTGGTGATTGCTATGAGCAGGTAAATTGCTGAACGTCAACAATCCGTTGTTTGACCATGAGCGATCCGCCAGTCTGACTATAAGTCAAGCACGTTGACCTCCGGCCTTTGCAATATGACGTCCGGTGAACTAGATCCCCCAGCAGTAGTATGCCCATATCCATTACAAATGTACATATGTAGTTGTCCTCAAACGTACCAGCTACGATGACCGAATTTCTCTTTCTCCTGCCTCTCCAACAGGAAAGCTATGGACTCACCCCGTAAACAAGAGGGCACACAAGTTGCAGCCGTCGAGAACGTCCGCAAAGGGCACGAGGTACACGCGCGTGAACAGGTACATTACTGCCTATTCTTTTTTCTTCTTTTTTACTGTGGCAGTTGGTGACACTGAATGGGTTTCTCAGGTTTGAGTGACGAGTAGTAAAATGAAAATATTCAAAGACCTTGATCATATCTCGAGGCTGTTTTCTGTTTGCTTAAGCCACATCAAGGTGATTGATCGCTGCGATTTAAACTTACGCCAAGTGGGTTTTGGTCAGGAGTACCGCCTTTTGGTTCACGGGAAGGTGTCTCGGGATACTTGGGTCCGGTGTTTGTGCTGGGACACTATTCGGCTGCTTCAAAAAGAAACCAAGGCGTCGAGGAGCAAAAAGACAAAAAGAAAAAGGCGCTGCGGTGATGTACAATGTCCCGAGATGGACATGTCTGTTGAGCCCAGAGACTAAAGATGAAGCATGGTAGTGCGTCGTTCGCGCCACAGGGTAAGTTGTAACTGGAACGGCTTGATTGTTGGCGTCGTTACCGTGACACTTGTTGCGCTGTTGGGCCAGGCATCTGTTCCGACACGGTAGACGGATTCCTGAGGCGCAAACTTGAAAGGAGGAAATCGGAATTTGCAGGCAAAACCGCGCATCGGGACATGATTGGGTGGCTGAGCAGCTCCGCTCCACCAACTCCCTCACAGTCTCTGCTCCCATCATTGTTCTCCCGAAAATCTCCATTTGCTCTCCTGTAAAGGCAGCACCGCAACCCCAATCTCCCCTCCCGCCAATTGCACTTTGTTGCAATTGCTCCTCTGCCGTCCTGTTCCTCATAAATCTCCCTTAGAATGTTCAGAACCGCTCTTCGACAGTCCACGCGTGCCGTGGGCGCCGTCTCTGCCGCCGGCAGAGTCGCGGTGGTGAGTTGTCCTCCTGTCACCCGATTCAACGGCCATAATGTCATCGAAAATAGCCCGCGTCCATCGAAAAAAAGATCGTCAGGAGCTCAATTGGGCAATTGGCTGCATTTGATCGGCGTCGTCATGTCTCGCATGGCGTGGGCGATGGTGTTTGAGGTCATTTTGGAGTTGGTGTTCGGGCTTCGGCTAACTGCTGCTGCTTAATTTTTTTTTCTCCGTCGTCGTCGTCGTCTAGGCCCGAAATGCCGCACCTGTCGCCGTCAGCGCTCTTCAGGCCCGATCATATGCCGACAAGGCTTCACCAACTGAGGTCTCTTCGATCCTCGAGCAGCGCATCCGTGGTGTCCAGGAGGAGTCCAGCCTGGCTGAGACTGGCCGTGTCCTTTCCGTCGGGTATGTGGAGCTACAAGCAGCAAAAAACGACCATCCCCGGACCATCGGTCATATGCAAAATATTACGAACATGGGACCATATATGTGACGGCAACGGAAACGCAATGCGGCATCGAATTTATGCGGGAACGCTAATGTAGAACTTTTTAGTGATGGTATCGCCCGTGTTCACGGTCTGGCCAATGTTCAGGCCGAAGAGTTGGTCGAGTATGTTTTCCATTCCCTGGTCTAATCCTCAGTCTATTCGGTTCTCCTCCTAACATTAATCCTTTTAGGTTTGCTTCTGGCGTCAAGGGCATGTGCATGAACTTGGAGGCTGGCCAAGTCGGTGTTGTGTTGTTCGGTTCTGATCGTCTCGTCAAGGAGGGTGAATCTGTCAAGCGTACTGGTGCTATTGTAAGTTGAATCAAGATGATGTGATATGTACGGTTTGAGATGCTGCAACGATTGCGAGGTGGCTAACACGGGTTAACCAGGTTGATATTCCTGTCGGCCCTGAGATGCTTGGCCGTGTCATCGATGCCCTTGGTAACCCCATTGACGGCAAGGGTCCCATCAACTGCAAGGAGCGTCGTCGTGCTCAGCTCAAGGCTCCCGGTATCTTGCCCCGCAAGTCTGTCAACGAGCCCGTGCAGACTGGTTTCAAGTCCGTCGACGCCATGGTTCCCATCGGCCGTGGACAGCGTGAGCTGATCATTGGTGATCGTCAGACCGGCAAGACTGCCGTCTGCCTGGACACCATTCTCAACCAGAAGCGGTGGAACAATGGCAACGACGAGACCAAGAAGCTGTACTGTGTCTACGTTGCCGTTGGCCAGAAGCGATCTACCGTTGCTCAGCTCGTCAAGACTCTCGAGGAGAACGACGCCATGAAGTACTCCATCGTCGTCGCTGCCACTGCCTCAGAGGCCGCCCCTCTGCAGTACCTTGCTCCTTTCACTGGTGCTACCGTTTCTGAGTGGTTCCGTGACTCGGGCCGCCACGCACTGGTCGTCTACGATGATCTGTCCAAGCAGGCCGTTGCTTACCGTCAAATGTCTCTGCTGCTCCGTCGTCCCCCCGGTCGTGAGGCCTACCCCGGTGACGTTTTCTACCTGCACTCCCGTCTGCTTGAGCGTGCCGCCAAGCTCAACAAGGACCACGGTGGCGGTTCCATGACGGCTCTGCCCATCATCGAGACCCAGGGTGGTGACGTGTCGGCCTACATTCCCACCAACGTCATTTCCATTACCGACGGTCAGATCTTCTTGGAGTCTGAGCTCTTCTTCAAGGGTATCCGTCCCGCCATTAACGTCGGTCTTTCCGTCTCTCGTGTCGGTTCTGCCGCTCAGCTCAAGGCTATGAAGCAGGTTGCTGGTTCCTTGAAGCTCTTCTTGGCTCAGTACCGTGAAGTCGCCGCTTTCGCCCAGTTCGGTTCCGATTTGGATGCCTCCACCAAGCAGACTCTTGCTCGTGGTGAGCGCGTAAGTTGAATCTTTCTCACGATTTGCCATGTGCAAAATGTCCGTCTGTTAAAGATTGTACTAACGCTGGCCTTTTTTTTCTAGTTGACCGAGCTCCTCAAGCAGAAGCAATACTCTCCCATGGCCGTCAACGAGATGGTTCCCCTTATCTTCGCTGGTGTCAACGGATATCTCGACAAGGTGCCCGTCGACAAGGTCCTCCGATGGGAGTCTGACTACCTCGCTCACCTGAAGTCCAACGAGGCCGAGTTGTTGGCCACGATTGAGAAAGAGGGTGCCATCAGCAAGGAGACCGAGGCCAAGCTGAAGGAAGTGACTCAGTCCTTCATCCAGAGCTTCCTCGGCTAAGCATTTTAATCCGATAATCTCTCTGTAAGCGACATAGAAAATGGCTGTGGGGGAAATGGCTGCTGTTTATACCGATTTTTTTGTTGTAGTTGTTAATCCTCTCTAGATGTGTGTTGGAGAGCGAAAGAGAGAGAGAGAGTGAGAGAGAGTGAAAAGCCTTGGGGTGTTTTTGATGGAGCGATAGGTGACACTTGGGGGGTGCGCCAAACGTGCCATTACATGTAAAAATAGAGCTCATTACTCAATGAACGCCCTTGATTTCTTTTGTTCTTTTAATTATACTCGAATATTCTAAAGACTAGTATCCTCATGTGCAAGTGACGTTGGAGACGGATCAACGGAGTTGAGCCGATTCGTGGCAAGGGATGCAGGCAGGGGGGGGGTGGCTGAGAGCCAACGACGTTGTGACATCATGGCAGTCGCGACGCGGGGCAAAGCTGTTTTCATGACAACGTCGGGGACAAAAGATCGATGGCAGCCACTTTTTGTATGTGCATTCTATCTACTTGGGTCGGCCTGAAAAGAAACAGGTCATTCGCTGCCCTGATAGACGTTCTAGAAATATTCCTCAAGATACGTGTACGACCCGACCATACGTAAACGCGTTGCTTGCTCGTCTTGGGCCGCGCAAGCGGGGCTTTTCCAAAGGGCAGCGTCGAATAACTGTTTCAACAATCTCACACATCAGGACATTTCAAATTTGACTCTGTCTGTCGCTAGGGTTCATGAACCAACCCAGATTTCGACACCACATCTTGTCATAATTGTTGCCATGGGCATGGAGCATCAGGGACCTGAAATGTCTGCCACGACCAGGGGAATACTGGGCAAGGTGAGGCGGATGATTCCGCCCATGCTGGATAAGTTTCACAAGGGTATGGCTGCACAGTTGCGCAGGGAACTCATTCACCCATGAATGAATGAATGACTTTTTATGCCTTTTTTTTCTTTCCCATTTCATCACTCAGTCGCTCACATAGGCACTGTCCTTGGACTCAGGAGACTAATGATTGCGCAGGACAGCTGGGACGAGTAGCAGTCATTGGCGGCAGCCAGGATTATACTGGCGCGCCGTACTTTTCTGCCATGGCGAGTGCGAGGCTGGGATGCGACATGGTAGGTCAAACAATCTGCTGAACAGATAAGGAGGTCCTTCTTTATATTATGGGAGGAACAGTCTTGCTCACATGGGAAAACCCCCTAAAATATAGTCCCATGTCATCTGTACGCCATCCGCCGCGGCCGTCATCAAGACATACTCGCCAAATCTCATGGTCCATCCTCTGATGCGGCAAACCCCCTCTGACGATGATGAGAAGAAAACGCCCAACCCAGACGACGTATCAGCAACTATTGTAGAGATGCTCCCCCGTCTTCACGTCCTCGTCATCGGCCCCGGCTTGGGGCGCGATCCCCTCATGCAAGACACGGTAGCGCGCGTGATTCAAGCAGCACGAAAGAAGCAAGTCCCCATGGTGCTCGACGCCGATGCCCTACAGGTGGTGCAGACGAATCCCGACCTGGTGAAGGGGTACAAAGAGGCCGTTCTGACGCCTAACGTGGTGGAATTCAGCAGGCTTTGGGACGCTCTCGGCCTGCAGGACGGATCGGAGGCGGAGAACAAGAAGGAGACGGATAGGGTTGAGATTCTGGCCCGGGCCTTGGGTGGGGTGACGGTGATTCAAAAGGGCCGAAGGGACTTGATCAGTAATGGGGAAACGACGCTGGTGAATGATCTGGAGGGCGGAAAGAAGCGGAGTGGTGGACAGGGAGATACGCTGACGGGATCGGTGGCTACGTTTCTGGCATGGAGGAAGGCTTACATGGATGGGTTATGGGATATCGAGGGGGAAAAGCTTGAGGGGTCGGAGCTGGTTGGGCTGGCTGCGTTCGGGGGGAGTGCTATAACGAGGGTGAGTGCTCTTTTTTCTTTTTTCCTAAAAAGAGAGGAAAAATGAGGGAGAGACGTGGGTGGTGTTTCCTCTTCCTCGAATCGGACAGTCACCATACCAGGTTTCACGGAAAGCTTCAGGGGGATGAAAGGGATGAACCTTTTCTGGTTAGGAGGGAAGGCTCAACGAATCCCGGATCCTTTCTTGTCCCTTTCATCATTATTGTTTGGTGGTGTTGCCTTTACTGGTCTCTCTTTACAATGACTAATATTCTTGCTCAGGAGTGCTCTCGCCGCGCCTTCCTGACACGAGGTCGAAGTCTCCAGGCAAGCGATCTAACGGATGAGGTGCACGGTGCTTTTCTAGGCTTGTTTGGCGAAGTCGACGACGAAGCAGGCGAGCCGAAGCTCTAGCATGGAAACAGCATGGGAGTGAATTTGGTCTGGATGGATGCATTGTAGGGAGACCATATTGGGGACGAGATGGCATTGCATAACGAGCTGTGTCTGGGACAGCAAAGGTTTATGGAGATTCTAGTCAGGGGTGGTATTTTCGGCCTTGATCAAGGTCATGACATCTATGACCAGACGACTAAACTGCGCTGTCCGAATTTGAGAACACACCCAAGCAGATGGAGCAGAAGAATGTGAATTACAATGACGCCAATATTATCATTCCTGGTACGAAAATGAAATACAAAGATGAAACCAAACAACATGAAACAAAACAAAATAACAAAAGAGAAAATATAGTATATATAAAATAAAACAAATAAAGTAAAATAAAATAAAATAAAAGGGGCAAGACACCCTGCCAGCGTACTACACCAAATCCCCCCCCCCCCCTCTCTCTGCAAGGGACACATTCTCACCACAAGACAAAAACAAAAACAAAAACAAACAAAAATCCAGCACAATGTCTCGTCAGCACAGCCCACACAGCCCACACAGCCCATTCCTGTCCATCCAAGCTTTTCCTCTCGTCCCCGTTTTGTCCGAGGCTACAGATAACATGAGGGTTGGTGGCCCGTGTAAAACCTCAAGATGGGGCGTTGCCGGCCTGTGAGGCGTGTGTCTGCCGAGGGGGGTTTCACAACTGGTGTGCTACGTTTTGCGAAGGATAGGATGAGACGGTGCTGGGAAGGATAGGATAGGATAGGATGAAACAATCTTGTGTAGGGTTCTGGAAAGGGAGAGTATACCTTTCGCGTAATGCATGGGGGGGTTGTGAGAGGGAGGGGACTCGCGAGGCGAGACGGATGCAGTTTCGGGTGATGAGATGGGATGGGATGGGATGAACGGATGGTTCGTCTTGTGCGACGGATAGTAGTTCCTCCTGTGAGAGGGAAACGTATTGGGGGGAGGAATTGGCATGGCGTGGTCGTGGGGTTTATACAGACATACATCCATATGTCATCTAGATGTTGATAATGTCAGGAGGCGTTCTTTTACGTAGGAAGATAAATCTGCAACGATGGTGTTCGACAGGTCTGCCAAGTAACACGGGCACTGAACACAGCTCGTTCATTCTACGCAGGATGTTTTATTCCAATTTTTTATTTTTTTCTAGTTTTTTTTTTCTTTCATTTTTTTTCGGTCAGGCATATACAACCGATGGCAAGTAAAGGGCCATTGTTTGCACGAAACGCGGCAGAGGGGGGCGCGCTGTCTGGAAAGATTGTTGCTTGGTGTCGGGATGTGAAATGGAGGATATATTGGGTGTTACGGGAAAAGGGGGGCATGGACGGGCATTGTGTTGGGCTTGAGGTCTTGGTTTCTTATTCAATGCTGTGTATTGTGTATATACATGTATATTTGCAGATGGATTTATTTACTGAGAGGAAGAATATAATGAGCAGGATTTGTCAATGACTGATTGACACTACAGTGCGCTGCTTGTCCGTTAGAGGCGTCCATAGCTGAAGGGGGGTTTTCGGCCAGAGAAACGATCTGAACGGGTTCCTGTTCTTTCCTATCCTTTTCTTTTCTTTTTATTTATTTATCTATTTTT
>SRPT01000667.1:0-16968 GCA_018360205.1 Claviceps digitariae
TTTGCTCTTTCAATTTCACGGGTGGTGGTTGAGGTCGCGGCGCACAGTCGGAAGTTGTCCGCTATTTTACATGTCCGGAATCCCAATACGTGCTCTCACATGTCAGGACATGACGAAGAGGTACGTACATACATGTTTTTACGGACACAATGTCGCACGATATACGCGAAACAAGTTTATTTGGTTGTCGGGTGCGCGAATTGTATGGGAAGTGCTCTGCGAGTAGCTGAGTGCGGCAAGAGAATCTTTTTCAAAACGATAAACAACAACAACAACAACAAGGAAGAAGCATGCATGGCCCTGATTGCACGGATCCACAATTTGGGTCAACTCGGACCAACTCAAGGGGCGCTTCCTGCTCGGCAGGTACGTGGCGTTGGTGGGCCGGCTGGGCAGCATCAGGCAGGGCGGGCCATGCTGATCCTGGCCTCAACAAACAATCAACGGGCTTGGGATGGGAAGACGTGTGCGATGGATGGTACGGGTAGTAGATAGTAGACGGGGCGATGAGAGAGTAGAGGGGTCAAGTTGAGGCATGACATCTGGATGAATCTGTGATAACAAGAGTCGAGAGTGTCTGGACAATCAATGTAGAATCGACCCCGCCGCGTGGTGCGCACGCCTAAAATCAGGTACCTACCAGCAGCTAACTAAGCCAGTGCGCAGACCAGACTGGACATGGAGAGAGCAGCACCCGCCAGCACCCGCCAGCACCCGCACCAGCACTAGCAGCCAGGCACCAGCACCACCCAAGCACCCCCCCAAGCACCACCACTACCCCTCAGCTCCCCGTTATTGCTCCGTCACTGACGACATTCTTTCGCACCACCACAAAACAACATTGAACCCACTCAGCCAGATCTCGTCCATTTTTCTCCCCTCCCGACCTCAAAGCACGTCCGGGCCAACCAGCCCTCTTCTGAATCGCTCCTCGTGAAGCCCCCCCCCCTTCCGGACTCACCTTCTTTCGCTTCGTTTCCCTGTTGGAAAAAAAAAAGGCCCTCGCTTCAAAGGCGGCGCGCAGCCATCTCGTGTCAAGTCTCACGTATTTCTAACCCCCTCCCTCTTTTGCCGTCTCTCGCTGCCGCTGGCCTCCGGCCCATCGAACCCCGAAAAAGGCCGTCTTCCCACCCCATCCCGTGCAGCGCGTACGCATCGCGCCAGAACCGAGTGCCCGCCATGAGCGAAGACGAAAAGAAGATGCAAGACATCTACAGGAAGATTGAGCGCGAAAAAAACATCATCAATGCCGCCCAGGCCATGCGCTCGCAGACCACCAATGAGACGGTCCGTTCCCGACTCGAAACCCAGCTGAGAGATGGCCGACGAAACCTGCAGTTTTTCGAGGAGAAGCTCCGCGATATCCAGGTGAGGCAGGCTGGCCAGGGCGTGGAAAATATGTCTCTTGGCGGCGGCGGCGCTTCTGCCGACGACAACAGCTCTGCTCCTGTTCCGCTGCCCAAGGACTCGCCGGGAGCTTGGGCAGGAGACCAGGGCGGTTACGGCACTGCACCATACAGTCAGATTGGTCAACATGGAGATCTGATGCCTCCTCGGCACCCCTATGCTCCGCAGGAGCCGGGAGCTGGAATCCCGAAAGCCAGGCCGAATTTCACAAAGTTAGGTTGGTGAATTTTATCCCCTCACTTGCATGGCGTAGCCGCGGGCGGGGAGGCCTTTGGCTGTTGCTTTCTGCTTCTGCTTCGCAACGCAACCCAGCGCCACGCCACGCAATGCAACGAAACGGAACGCTTCACAACGGACGCAACGTTTGCAACTCAACGGGCAAAAAAAAAAAAAAGAAAGAAAAAAAAAACTGCATTGTATACTAAATCTGGTGCCATCTAGACTTGATCAAATACGATACGCCCTACCTTGGCCCTCGCATTCAACTTATGCTTTCTCAGATTCAGTTCAAGCTCAATGTAGAGGAGCAATATCTCAAAGGTGTTGAAAAAATGGTTCAGCTGTACGGCATGGAAGGTGACAGACGGAGCAAGGCGGTCGCAGCAGGTCGCAGAGTGGAAAGCAAACAGAAAATTATGCTCCTGAAGCAGGCTCTCAAGAGATACGAGGAACTCCATGTTGACATGGATTCTGCCGACGCCCAAGACGGTAGGTGTCTATGCTCATCAGCAAGTCTTGTGTGTGTACAGATTGTGTGCACCACGGCCAACGAGTGCTGACGCATATTCTTGCACAGATGATTCCATCAACACCCCCAACCTCCGGAAACCACTGAGCGGACAGCTATCCATTCGCGTCATGGCTGTCAAGGATGTGGACCACGCCGTCACAGGTCGCCTTTCGCGAGGTCCCGAAACGTTTGTTGCCGTCAAGGTGGAAGATTCGGTGGTTGCTCGCACCAAAACATCTCGAAATGACCGTTGGGATGCCGAGTACCACACCATCGACGTTGACAAGGCCAACGAGGTCGAGCTCACTGTTTACGACAAACCCAGCGAGCACCCTATGCCCATCGGGTTGCTCTGGGTGCGCATCTCTGACATTGTAGAGGAGATGCGCAGGAAGAGAATCGAGGCCGAAATGAATAGTTCTGGCTGGGTATCCGCTGACCAAATGGGCACTCCATCCTCTCCACCCGGACAACTTCCCATGAGCCCGAGTCAGGTGTACGGTTCTGATCCGAGCAGCTACAGCGGAGGGCCTCCCCCTCATGTTCCCCAGCCTCAGATCAACACCGGCCCGATCGAATCATGGTTTAATCTAGAGCCCATGGGCCAAATCCAACTTCAAATGAGCTTTGTCAAGCAGAATAAAGATCGACGGCCTGTGGACGTCGGTCTGGGTCGAAAGGGCGCTGTCCGCCAGCGCAAGGAGGAAGTACACGAGATGTATGGCCACAAGTTTGTGCAACATCAGTTCTACAACATCATGCGCTGTGCTCTGTGCGGCGACTTCCTCAAATACTCTGCTGGAATGCAATGCGAGGACTGCAAATACACTTGTCACACTAAATGCTACCAGAGCGTCGTGACCAAGTGTATCAGCAAGAGCAACGCCGAAACTGATCCCGACGAAGAAAAGATCAATCATCGCATTCCTCACAGATTCCAGCCCTTCTCCAATATGACTGCCAATTGGTGCTGTCATTGTGGTTACATTCTGCCGTTTGGAAAAAAGAATTGCAGAAAGTGCTCAGGTCTGTTGTTCATTGCCCCCTTTCCTCCCCCCCTCTTTATATGCAATCCGACTGACATGGTAAATTCTAGAATGTGGTCTTACCTGTCATGCGCATTGCGCTCATCTGGTCCCTGACTTTTGTGGCATGTCGATGGCTGTTGCCAACCAAATCCTCGAGGGTATTCGTTCACAAAAACAGAGACAAGCCAAGGCGTCATCCATGTCGGAAAGAACCCTGCGACCATCTACCGGCGTCCGTGCCAGTCTGCCTGGTACGATGCCTACATCGTCAGCTTCGTATACAGGTAGCAGCGCGACCACAATCCCCTCGGCGTCTGCTCAGGCCACTGAAGCCGCGAAACTCATGTACAGCAGCCAGCCGACCTCGCCCGTACAGCAAAGACCTCCAGCACCAGATCGTGTACCGTCGAGTAACGCGGCTGCAGCTGCGGCAGCTGCCATGTCTGGTGTAACGGCGAACCAGGGGCAACGGCTGTCTGATTACGGTCGATATGGAGGAGGAGGAGCAGCACCAGGAGGGGCAGGATATGATCAACAACAGCAAAGTGACGTGTATGCCAATCAATACGGCGGCAGTCAGCCTCAACAGCGTCGATATAATCCTGCAGATTATGCCTCCGTCAACCAACCATATTCTTCTACCCCAGTGGCGGCCCAGCAGGCAGCGGCCAGAACTCCTGTTCAACAGCCGCCTGTTCAACAACAACAACAACAACAACAGCCAATCCCGGCACCGCAACAGAAATACCAGCCGTCGGGAGCTTCAGCAACACCCAAACCAGAGCCTGTCGTGGCACAACGACCACAATCTGGAGGTGCTGTCGGTCAAAGAAAACAGCTGCCCCTGCACACCGATCCTGGTACTGGTCAGCGAATTGGCCTGGACCACTTCAACTTTCTTGCAGTCTTGGGTAAAGGAAATTTTGGAAAAGTCATGCTCGCTGAAACGAAGCGCACGCGAAAACTCTACGCCATCAAGGTGCTCAAGAAGGAGTTTATTATTGAAAACGATGAAGTGGAAAGCATGCGGTCGGAAAAGCGTGTCTTTGTCATTGCGAACAAGGAGAGACACCCATTCTTGACCAACCTGCATGCCTGTTTCCAAACAGAGACCAGGGTGTACTTTGTGATGGAGTATGTGAGCGGTGGTGACTTGATGCTTCACATTCAGCGAGGACAGTTTGGAACAAAACGAGCTCAGTAAGTCTTTTACGTCGATGCGCAGTTTGCCTTTTTTTACCCTTTGTTTTCGAATTCAACACTAATGGCTCTCGTCAAAAGGTTCTACGCGGCCGAGGTTTGTCTCGCGCTTAAATACTTTCACGAAAATGGTGTAGTCTATCGCGACCTCAAGCTTGACAACATCATGTTGACACTTGACGGTCACATCAAGGTGGCCGATTATGGTCTCTGCAAGGAGGAAATGTGGTACGGCTCGACTACTAGTACCTTTTGCGGTACTCCGGAATTCATGGCGCCAGAGGTAGGTTTCGGGTTTCCATGATGTCACTCTTTTCCCGCTCTTGTTCGCTTTTTTCTTCCAATTGTTTTCAATTTGCCTTTGAATCATGTTACTGATTATAATCTAGATTCTGTTGGACAAAAAGTACGGTCGAGCAGTCGACTGGTGGGCATTTGGAGTTCTGATATACCAGATGCTCTTGCAGCAGTCGCCATTCCGCGGCGAGGACGAGGATGAGATTTATGATGCCATTCTCGCAGATGAGCCGCTGTACCCCATTCACATGCCCCGCGACTCGGTCTCGATTCTGCAGAAGCTTCTCACCCGTGAGCCCGAGCAGCGTCTGGGAAGCGGCCCCACGGACGCTCAAGAAGTCATGAGCCAACCGTTTTTCCGAAACATCAACTGGGATGACATTTACCACAAACGCGTCGAACCCCCCTTCAAACCCAGCATCAAGAGCGCCACCGATACCAGCAACTTTGATTCCGAGTTTACAAGCGTGACTCCTGTGCTCACTCCTGTGCAATCTGGTAGGTTTTTTCCCATGCTCTGCTCTGGGCGTTTTGTTTTCGATGGGACTTTGGCTTTGGCTTTGCCTGTTGGGTTGTGTGCGGTCCCCGTGCTGTGGCTCTATGTACTGATTTTGTGTGTCTGCAGTTCTGTCGCAAGCCATGCAAGAAGAGTTCCGTGGGTTCTCTTACACGGCGGATTTTGAATGATGGATGGGTGGTGTGTGAGTTGGGTTAAACCACCGGCTGAACTGGGTGTGAGAGTTTGGTTAACCACTGGCTGAACTGGGCGTGAGAGTTGGGTTTAACTACTGGCTGAACTGTCTGCAAGGAGTTTGGATCAAGACCACCGGCGTGACTGCATGTAAGAAGTTGAGGTCAAAGACCACCGGCCGGGCTGCCTGCCCTTAAAGGAGCGCCCACGACATACATGTACATGAAGCAGTTTCAACACACAGCGGAAAAGTGAACAGGAACAGCTAAAAAGTGGTGTAGCAGGTACGGTGCAAGTAAATCCTGTCCTGTCGTAGTGTTGAGCAGAGCGCTCGCAAATTTTTTTTTTTCTTCTTTTTTTTTCTTCTTTTTTTTGTTTTTTTTTTCTATTATGTCATGCTGTAAATGAATTCTAGGCTAGGACAGACATCTAGGGCTATGGGGCTGGGCTTTGTGGTGCTGTTCTTTTTTTTTGGGCTATGGGATGAATCTACCTTTAAGGTGGAAATATAGAGCTATTCTGCTAGGTTTTTGTTGTGCGGTTCTCTTGTTATATTATATTTTAAGATAAATGGTACTTTTAAGGCGGAAATTTAGAGCTTTTCTGCTAGGTTTTTGTTGTGCGGTTCTCTTCTTATATTTTATTTTCAGATAAATGCTACTTTAAAGCCAGGAATATACAGCTTCTGCTGGGCTTTTTTTCTTACGCCGTCGTACTGCGGGATAAATCCTGTTCTAAAATAGACATCCTGGGCCATTCCGTGCTAGGCCTTTTAATGTGCTGTTCTCTCAGGTTGTACTACGAAGTACTACTCCCAAGGTAGAAATTAAGAGCCATGCCATGCTAGGCCTCCTTTTTACTCCTCCTTATTTAGCTAGACTACAACATAAATCCTGCTTGGAATAAAAAAAGCTGTTTCATACCAGGTTCATATACTTTCTTCTTCTCACGTCGTACCACGAGATGCATCCTGCTCCTATGATATGACTCTTGCGATATCCACTCCCATGTGCTAGTCTTTCTTCCATGTCTACTTTGTCCTGTGATATAATTCTTTTCAGGATACAAATCTTCCTTCCGACGTCCCTTTTTGCTCTTTTTCTAGTTTTTTTCATCAATCGTCATGTCCGTTGTTCCGACTACTTCTCGAGACGCCACTTGGTACATTATCTGCTTAGAGCCTGTCAGAGCAGGGCGAACAAGAACCAAGACATCTGGGAGAGCGTGGTGTGCCTACATGTTACTGAAGCAAGGGAGGAGGAATAAATTGATAGAAGTAGAATTAAATGGGATAGAATTAAAGGGGGTGGATGTGGAATTCAATGGAATGGAATCTTGAGTGTAATACTGATTTGATAGTATGGGATGTTGGCGAATGGATGAGATTGTTGTCGTGAGTGGGTAGTGCCTTGTTGTGGGATTTTTATTCATTTGAAGAGATTTCTTTTTTTTTTCTTATTGTTTCATCTATTATGAAAAGAGAAAGAATTTTTTCAATCTCACTATTATGTCGTTTTTACCCCTTTCTGTTGCCATTTCTTTTGCGTCTTATTTTTCTGGTCTGTCTTGGGCGGGGCGTTGGGCGGGGCGTCGGGCAGGATGGAGGTTGAGATGGCGGCTGGGTAGCTTGGTGTGTATGGTTCAGGGGTGTATAAGTAAACGGATGGATGAGACTTGGCTAGTATTATGTATGAGTATATACACACAAATGGATGAATATATACATGTGTGTGTGTGTGTGCACTGACGTGTACTGTATAATGTATATATATGTGTGTGTGAGTGTGAGTGTGCACAGCATTCTTTACACCGTGCTTGATAAAATGCCAAGTCTAATACATCAATGTGCTTCTTCATGCGGTAATCGTATTCAAAACTATATGCTGCCCATATAAGCAATCCATGTACTCGTGTCTTTCACCACCACTGCCAATCCCCCAATCCCCAACTCCATCATTGCGTTGCCGAAGAAAAAAGTCTAAACGAAAAGATGCACAAAATAAAAAAAATAAGCAGACGATCTATGCAGTATACTCCTTTTGCAACAACTTGGCAATCGTATTCAACTGAATATTGCTCGTCCCCTCGTAAATGGCCCCAATCTTACTATCACGCCAGTACTTCTCGGCCAGCCCCTCGCGCACAAAGCCCATGCCGCCCATCCACTCGACCGCCAGGCCAGACACCCGACCGGCGACCTGCGAGGCATACAGCTTCGCCATGGCGGCGTCCTTGACAAAGTCCTGGCCGGCCTCCTTCCTGCGTGCGGCGTTGTAGACGAGGGCGCGGGCGGCGGCGATTTCGGTCCACGACTGGGCCATCTGGTGCTGCATGCCCTGGAACTCGCCGACCAGGCTGCCAAACTGCTTGCGGTCGTTCCAGACGTACTTGGCGGCGTTTTCAAACGCGCCGAGCGCCAGGCCCGTCATCTGGGCGGCGATGCCGATACGGCCCTCGTTGAGCAGGCTGATGGCGTACTTGTAGCCGTGGCCGGGCTGGCCGAGCAGGTTGCCCTTGGGGATGCGGACGTCGTCAAAGGTGAGCACGCAGGTGCTGCTGGCGCGGATGCCGAGCTTCTTCTCCTTCTTGGCGATGGCGAAGCCCGGGGTGGATTTCTCGACGATGAAGGCCGTGATGCCGCGGTAGCCCTTGGAAGGGTCGAGGTTGGCGAAGACGATGAACAGGCCGGCCTCGTTGGCGTTGGTGATCCACATCTTGCTGCCGTTGATCTTGTAGCCGCCGCCCTCGCTGTCGGGGATCTCCTCGGCGCGCGTGGCCAGCGCAAAGGCGTCGGAGCCGGACACGGGCTCCGACAGGCAGAACGAGGCGACGGTGTCGGTGGCCAGCCGGGGCAGCCACTTCTTCTTGAGGGCCTCGGAGCCGTAGTGCAGGATGGCCGTGTTGCAGAGCGTGTTGTGCACGTCGACGAGCACGCTGACGCTGGGGTCCGCGCGGGCGAGCTCCTCGATGCCGACGATGGCGGCGGTGAAGTTCATGCCGGCGCCGCCGTACTCCTCGGGGATCTCGACGCCCATGAGTCCCTGCTCAAAGAGCTGCTGCAGCAGGGCCGCGTCCATGTTCTCGGCCTCGTCCATGTCCCGCGCCTTGGGGAGCACCACCTCGGTGGCGAATTTGCTGACCGTGTCGGCCATGGCGGCCTCTACTTCGGAGAGATGGCTGATGGGGGTGGGAGGGATGTCGGTCATGTCTACGGCTTCTGAGCGGCGGAGGGGGGTGGTGGATAGAGAACGGGCGCTGGACAAGGCCGAGGTTTGTTAGTTTTGTGTTGTTGTTGTTGTTTTTCTCTCTTGGTTGTCATGTCTTCGTTTACACAAGAAACACACACGTAGGACTTACAGATTCGCAGTTCGAGCCGCAGACCGACATGTTGCTGCTGCTGCTGCGGCACGACCAGTGACAACCGAGGTGGCCAGACCTCGTGTACCCCGGAGGGCAGGCCGTAGGACACGGGAAAAGGACGACATTGTCGCTATGTGGCGTGCACAAGGATGAAGGATGTATGTGTCGGGTGGAAGTCGAAGAATCTGATGTTTTTGTCGGAGTGAAGGGTGGCGAAAAAGGGCAAATCCGAGCCAGATCTCGCAGTCGCAACAAACACGAGGGATACCTAACCCACGGATCTTGAGAGGGGGGGAAATAAAGCGCAGTCGGAAACCACAGAGGCTGTGTTGGAAAGGCGCAAAACAAAAGAACGATGATGGCACAAAATCACAGATGAGTCGTCCACGTAAAAAGAGAAGTCTTCTGAGCGGTCGCCAGCCGTCTTTGTACTTTTGGTCGTGGTTGACCGCAAAACGGCACAATCGGATTCCACGTTGCTCGCCGATCAGCCGAGGGTAACCATTCCCTGCCAGTTCCCCCCGTGGGGCCTGGATTTGCCTCCCCAGCCAGCTGAGCAATCGCGCCCCAGCGGCCCCACAGACGCTCTGGTCCCTTCAGCCCCTGCGGCAGCACGTTTAGGTGAAGCCGCGGCATGTGACGGACAGAACACTGAACATTGGAGGGACGGCGCGCCACCAGCAGCACAGCCACTTTCACGGCCAGTGACCGGCGTGGCGGGTTCAAGTTCATATTCCACGTATTCCAAATGACAATTCACCATGAATCGCGCTTGGACGAGACCTAGCATTCACCGATCAAAAAAAGTAAAACCAGTGGCAATTCTAAAAAAAGACGATAAACCGAAAAATCAACACCCGGAATAAAACGCATTCTCCCCTTACCCCCCCCCCGGAACAGGTGTGGCGTCTCCTCATCACGTGACTTCTCATACATTGCATCCCGAAAAAAACCACCAACACCATCATCACCAAACCCGCCGAATCGTCCCCCGATTTGCCACACCTTCCGACAGGCAGCAACGGCATCCCATCGCCAACATGTCGGGCTTCATCCTGCGCCGCCTGTTCACCCCCGCCGCCATACCAACAACCACACGCCTGCTCCCCGCGATCCTCTCCAAACCAACCTCATCACCCGCCTTCCGCCCCATCACCCTCCCCACGATCTTCTCCCCCGCGCCTCTCCCCCGCCGCCCCTTCTCAACATCCAGCCCCCTCAGCGCAACCCTCAACCAAGTCCTCCGCGGGGCCCGCAAAGGCAAGCGCGCCCGCCACGCCGTCTCCCCCGCCCTGTCCAACACGCTCTGCCCGACCCTCAAGGGCGTGTGTCTTCGTGTGGGTGTCGTGCGGCCCAAGAAGCCCAATTCAGGGGAGCGCAAAACGGCGCGTGTGAAGCTCTCGTCTGGGGCCGTCGTGACGGCATATGTCCCCGGTGAGGGACATAACATCCAGCAGCACAGCGTGGTGTTGGTGAGGGGGGGGAGATCGCAGGATTGTCCTGGTGTGCGGTATCATTTGGTGAGAGGGGCGTTAGATTTGGTGAGTTTTTTTTTCCTTGGTTGTCCTTCCTTTGCATGAGTGTCTGCTGTGTATGAAGAGAAGGGATATGAAGAGAGGAGTCCTTAGTATGAGTGTCTACTCTGTATGAAGAGGAGGGATATGAAGAGAGGAGACGGCTTGTTCAAGGGGTCTTCCTCTGTTTGCATGTTCTTTTTCTTTCTATTTTCTTTCTATTTTCTTTCTATTTTCTTTCTATTTTCTCTTTTTTTTTCCTTAAAAACCCCCCGACTAACCACCTCTCCTTCCCCCCTTTCTCACTCCACAGGGCGGCGTCGCCAACCGAACCTCCAGCCGCAGCAAATACGGCACCAAGAAACCCAAAAAGGCCACAGTCGGTTAAAACAATCCACTCGACGGTGGCGGTGGCAGGCCAAGGGATAAACGGTGCGGGACGGGCCAAGCTATGCTTTGTCCAGGCAGTGAACACATAAGCGCTGTGGGGTCATACCGCAATAGACGGTGGGATGTAGGACAGCAGGACAGCAGGACAAACGAAACATGAACACGTAGATGTATCATCAATCATCACAGTGGAGGTGCCGCTGGGGGGGCCATGTCTTTGGGTAGTGATGGTGTGGTCCAGGTCAGGAGAAGGACTAATGGTGTGGTGGCTGGGCTGTGCACTTCTGGCTGGATGGTCATGCTGTGGTATATCAATACAATACATGACAACAAGGGTGTCAACAAGATGATTTTTTGTACGAGTAGCGTGGATAAAAGGGTGTTAACAAAGGGATGGTCTTGTACAATGCATAAAAACAAGGGTGTTTACAAAATAGTCATCTTATACAAATCGTATCCCACATACAATATATAGATAATAAGGGCGTCAATAAAATAATCATCTTATACAAATCATACATCACATACAATTATAGACAACAAGGGTGTTATTTTGTACAAGTGGCGTGGATAAAAAGGATGTTAATAAGATGATTTCATACGAATAGCATGGGTAAAAGGGCGTTTACAAAATAGTCATCTTAAACAAATCGTATCCTATATACAATATATAGATAATAAGGGCGTCAATAAAATAATCATCTTATACAAATCATACATTACATACAATTATAGACAATTTTAGACAACAAGGGTGTCATTTTGTACAAGTGGCGTGGATAAAAAGGATGTCAACAAGATGATCGTCTGATACAATGCATAAAAACAAGGGTGTCAACAAGATGTTTTGTACCAATAGCATGGATAAAAGGGCGTCGACAAAATAATCATCTTGTACAAATAGCACGCCAAGAACGGTGTCACGAATAGCAAAGAAAAAAAGAGAAGAGATTAAAAAAGAAGGAAAGCAATAAAGGCAGCAACAAACGTTGCATACGTCGTTAAAGTGTATTTCCAACCATATATAATTCAATTTGGACGCCGTATGGATATACATAGTTCATGTCCCATCCCCGATACCATTTTTTTCCCTTGCCACGCATACCATGCAGACGCTACCATCGTCCGCGTCATCTCTTGTTGCTATATTTTTTCCTCCTCGAGTGGCATCATGGCCCGTGACATGACGCCATTGCTTGAGCATCTGCCTCGCATGGTTCACTATTATCGGCCCAACAAGAACATCGTCGCCGGCAGCCGTAATAAAACATGCCGTGGCCGTTGACCGAGTGTTTTAAAAGATATGATACAGGGTTCTCGTGTCCGAGTAACCGCCCGTTGTAAACAAAATGAAAGACGGCATCCGTCAAAGAATTTACCATGGAATTTTTTTTAGTCTTTCTGGTCTTCCCAGCCTTCGGGCTTGGTCATGCCATTGAGGTCAAAAAATCTCGAGGTGCCTGTGATGGGAAGTTAGATGATTGGTCCTTTTATTAATGACTTATTTTTCAGGGTCTAATTTCTTTCTTTCTTTCTTTCTTTCTTTTTTTTTCTTAAAAAAAGGAAGGGCGGGGGGAGAAACATACAAGAGTAGCCCTTCCAGTCAAAGTTGTCCTGGGGATTGCAGTGACATCGAAGCTGTGTCCGGACCTTTTCACCAGTGGGACAATGGGTAAAGGGAACGTGATAATAGGCAATGTCGTTGAAGAAGTGGATCTGACTCTTGTTCAGCATGAGGCCGGCGGCGATGGAATGGACGGGTGCGTCGCCCCATCGTTCGTAAAAGAAGCCACCGTCCTGATCCAGAGACTCAAAATAATCAAGGTAGGCCTTGCTTCGCAGCCAGTTGAGGTTGCCAATCTCGAAATTGGACCAGAAATGGCAGTTGTTGTAGTTGTCGCCATTGTCGTCGCTGAGAAAGCGCATGGAATTGTCCTGGACGATGTGCTCGGGGTGGTTCTTCATGAATTTCTTGGTGCTGTCCCATAAGGTCTTGATGGTTTCGGCGTACTCGTAGAGACTGAGGACAAAGCTGTACTTCTTGTTGCCTTCGTGCATGACGCGGAAAGGGTCGTAATGAATGTCGCAGAAGAGCTCAATGGAGGGCTCGACGCGCCAGTAGTATTCGTAGTTCATCATCAGAGCCTGGCGGAAGAAGAAGCCGGACTCGAATCGGCACATGTGGCGGTAGCTCTCGGAGTCACCGTAGATGATTTTTCGTTCACCCATGTCCTCACGCACCTTCTTGGCCTTGTCCTGATCGATCCAAGGGGGAAAGGACCAATGCTCCTTTGGGATCAGGCCGTACTGAGCCTTGCCGGAAACAAGCGATGTCGTGATGGTCTTGAACGTGTCGTCAAAGGGCTGATCGTTGAGGAAGACCCAGTCGTAATTGTATCGCTTGTTGAATCGGTCTTCTACCTGGCGGATGGAGCGAGAAATGTCCCATACATCACTGTTGCGGGCCAAAGTAACAAAGGTGGCGTTCATACGAGGACCAGGAGCAATTCCGACCAAATCATTATCCCAGCCTGGATCATTCGGGGTTACAGCTAGAGGAGCATTGACCAGATTTTTCCCACTATGTTTCTTGGCTTCATCGGTTTTGAGTTCACTGGTCTTGACTTGACCGGTCTGGACTTGATTTGTCTTGTCTTGATTGGCCTTTTGTTTCTCGATCGGCTGCTGTGCCGACTCAGACTGGCCGGTTTCAGGGCTGGCGGGCTGCAGTTTTGCGCCCTGGCTGCTGTGATCAAAGGGCACGGCGACAGGTGCATATCGGGTGTTCGTGACGTAGTAGAAGATGATGAGAGTCTGGACGAAAAAAAAGGACAGGTTAGAACGAAGACGAAACGGGACGTGACGATGGGTATTGATAAAACTGGGCGTCGCGGAGAGGTGGAGCGTACAGATAATGCGACGATGATGTAGCGCACGTAGCGTGCGTTGCCGGCGACCATGATGGAACTTTATGCCTGCAAGACGTCCGCAGACAGGGGGGGGGAGGTTTGCCAAGTCTGATTCAACAAAGGAGTATCAAAAAAGGAAGAAGAGAAAGGAGCGAAAGGAACGAAAGAAAAGAAAAGGAAAAGGCCGTGATGAGATGGCCGCTACGGCGATTGAGTAAAAAGAAGGAAGAAGAAATTAAAAAGAGAAAAAAAAAGGGTGGAAGAGCGACAGCAGGTTTATTTTCAGGAGACGATGGGTCTTGTGAGACGACGGCTGAATAGCGCAGGGTTGAAGGAGGGGGAGACGAGATGGGGAATGGGGGGCGCGGACAGCTGCTGTCTTTGGAGAGGCCAGTCAGACAGATTATTGGATAGGTGGCACTTCGTATGGATTTTTGATGTGGTCTGGTCTGGACTGGCGTGGTTTGGTGTCGTCTATTTTGGTCTGGTCTCAAGCTGGTACCACGGGGGCAAGGCAGTAGCAAGGCAAAGTCAAAAGGGGCGCCAACTTGCAGGCAGGTACCTATGACGGAAGATTGAAGTATCATGGCACTCACCACTCACTGCACTGTGGGATATGGAAAATGGAAAAGGGAAAATGGAAGGAAACATGGCATCCGAGACAGCTGCGCGGCACTGCGAGACGGAATGAGAGTGAACTACTTGCAAGTACGCCACTGTTCTGGTCATCTGCCTAATGCTGCACCGTACCTGCCAAGTACCTGGGTACCTACTACCTAAGTGCTAGGTTCTGGGGGCAAAGAGTGGCAAGTGCACTCTGGTCTTGGCGCGGCTGCAGCATGCCGCCAACTCTGACAGAGCACAGAGGCCAATGCACCTTGCTTGACTGCCACCAGTGATAGTGCCACTGACAGCGACCACTGACAGCGACCACTGACCAATCACCGCATGCAAGTCAACATGGAACGGCCTGGGGGCGACCATTCAATGGAGCGTCGGAGATAGTAGCGGCACTTGGTGCTCGGTGCTTATCCATGACGCATCATCCATGACCCAGCTGCAAGATCCGAGCCAGCTTCTCACAAGTGAAAATATCAACAAGAAATGTCCTGGTCCGGTTTTTTGGGCCAACATTCCACACGTTGAAAATTTGCCTCGTTCGACTCCCTTTGCAGTCCAGCTCTGTTTTACTTGAATCGTCCCCGAGTCAACGCTTCCGGACAATCGACAACATAAAACGATACCCGGTCGGGGTTTTTTTTTTTTTTTTTTTTTTTCGTCTCCAGAGTCGCAGCGCCCAGTGTCCCACATTTCGCCGTCCGGAATCGAGATATTCACGGGTAAGTAGGCAAGGGCCACTGTACAGTGTGCGGAGTATGTCCCTACAGTGGCTAGTTGTAGCTGCTGGAACATATGGCGGGACGAATGCTGAATCCAGCAACTCAACAACTGCGACATCTCGCATACAGACAGATGTAGATTGTACATAGGCAGCAGGTCATTTAGTCATGGGCATTGGCAGTTCAGACCTCTCTTCAGAGCCGCATCCGGCCAGTCAAGAATATCATGGACATTACAAACTGTTACATCTAGTAATGGTGCATGATGTATATTCTATCTAGTGGAGGACACTCTAGCTACCTAAAATATATATAGTAGGTGTCTTAGGCAAGATGCCTAAGATATAAGGCTAAATACTAAGGCACTATATCTAAGGGTTTTAATAAGGGGAATATTAAAGGGTCTGTAGTGTATAACACCTTCCCTATAGCTAAATAACTAGCCTATACTAAATATATATAAAATTTATTTTTAAAAAAGTGTAAAAAAATGTAAAAAATTAGCTTAAAAAAGGTAAAAAGAATATATTAAAAATCTAAGAAAATGCAGTATATAAAAGGTTATACTTCTAAATATATAAAGAAATTAAGCAGTAATAGTGGCTAATACTTAGGGAAGAAAAATAGTATATAGAATATATAGAAAAAGGTTTAATTAAATAATACTAATTAGTAATTAAGAAGGGAGGGCTATAATAAATGCTAACTAAGGAATTATATATAGTATTTATATAAAATTATTATGCTTTATATATTTAAAACCTTTAGTAAAGCTATTAGTAATTATTTAATTTATACTAACTTATTTAAAATAAAAAAGGCTATTTATAACCTTTTAAGTAATCTATTTATATTATAAATCTATATACTATATATAGCTATAATACTTCTTATTAATTATATTTACCTATATATTCTAACTATTAGTAAATAGTAATAATAAGTAGCTTTAATTAAACCTAAAGTTTTTAATAAGCTATAATATCTAAATTATAAATAAAGCTATAGGCATAAGATTAATAAATTTAGCTTTAGTAGTACTTAAAGCTATAAAAGTTTGCCTTTTTAAAGACTAAAAAATAGTACTATTATTAAGCATAATAATATAGCTAGCGGTAAAACGCTATATTATAATATTATTACTATAAGAGGTATTATTATAGCTATAAATATAGAGAATTTAATTATTAGTACTTATAGTGTGTTTTCCTTTAAGAATAATACTAAAATCCTTTATTCCTTAAAGGTATTACTATAGGTACTTCTAAAGATTCTAATAAAACTACTTTAGTGCTAAATTTACTATACTAAGCTTATTAACTATAAATATAATATTAGGTCTTATATATATAAAGAGCTAATTAAAGTATTTAATCTCTCTTTATTAATCTATAAGGTTATTAATAATAAGAAGGTCTTTTTAATTTATAGGGATCTTAGCCTATAGCAACTAAGGCATATAAGCTAGTAATAAGTTAGAGACTTAGAAGCGCTTAATAATAGATTTAATATACTTTTCTTAATAAAAAAGAATAGTTTAGTAGTTATAATTCTATAAAAATTATATACTAAGAAATATATATACTATCCCTAAGCGCTTAAGCTTATATTAGGATTCTAGTAAGTTAAGTATAATGCCTATTATACTATTTAATAAAGCTACTATAATAATATTATTAATATAAAGAAAAAGAAAAATATAGTTTTTATAAGTAAAGATATATAACTTATTTATAAGTCTTTTAAATTTATACTTAAAGAGCTTAGTAAATATATTATTAAGCTACTAAAGAAGTAATATTAGTAGGCTATATAATGCTTAATTAAGGCAGTATACACACTTTATACTATCTTTATAACTATAAGGTTACTATATAAAGACCTTAGTTTTTATATTAGTATTTAAAAAAGCATTAATAGTATTATATTATTACTACTTAAGATTATAAATAGTAATTAGTATATAAAATATATATAAAAAGACTAGGTAGGTAATTATAGTATAAAGGTTTTTATTTTTAAAGACTTTATTATATTAATTACTATAAACTACCTATTAAGCCTTTAAATAAGGCTTATTATTAATAGAATACTTAATAGTA